>CM064483.1:4557508-4580008 GCA_032716605.1 Paralithodes platypus
AGCGAGCGATAGCAAGCCTGCAGTTTAGAGGAACCGGCCTATAGTTTGGCCGGAGTATTTGTCCTAACCAAAAAAAAAAATACTCAACTTCATCTCGAAGGGGGTCTTGGGAGTATTTTCTAGAAAACTTCATGGAGGTATTAGGAAGGAAACTAAAACAACGATAAAAGCAATAATAATAAATAAATGAATTGTAAACATCTCCCCGTAAAGCCAGAATGATAGGAAGAAGATGCGTCCATCGTACGGAAGGGGAGAACTTAATGCAGGGGAGAGAGAGAGAGAGAGAGAGTACCCGGTGCCCTTTTCTCTCCTCGTTTACTCAAATATTTCAATTATCCCCTTCTTACCCATCCCTTGTTCAGTTAGCTTCGCTCTGCTCAGCGCAGCTCTCGCTCCTCTCTCCCCCCCCCCCTCTCTCTCTCTCTCTCTCTCTCTCCCTCTCACACACACACCATTACGATAGCTAGTTAGGTAGAGCACAGTGTATTTCAGCCATAATTACAATATTGCGTCGCGAAGTGCACCAATCACACAAAACCACACAGGTCGTGCTGTATCAGAGAGGTGGTTCGACCTTTACTTCTCATGTTTATCTAATTTGCTTAACCCCTTCTGTACCAGCGACGTCCTTTGACTTTATGCTTGCTACTATCAGACGATAAATTCAGTTTCTTTCTCCAGCAGTTAAGAGGCTTCGAACTATCTTACCTAACCCTGTTTAGTAACACAGATCCTTCTAAACTGCAAAAATCCTCTATATATAGCCATAATAAAATTAATAAGGCGTCGCCGGTAAAGTAGGGGTTAATCCTAGACTATCTTTTTGAGTTTAAGAAGGAGCTGTAGGAATGAAAAGGGCAACAAACTATCTCAAGTACCCCGAGACTAGCAAAGTTCTTGAACTTAACCCCGGGGGGATGGTTCACTTTTTGGGCGATTTTTGCATATATTCATTATTTTTCTAGTTTCCTCCCTACTGTAGACCTCCATCATATTAAAAAAAAAAAAAAAAAACATCCATTAGATCCCCCTTCTAGATGAATTTGTACATTTTCGGTAGAAAAGTTCCCCGGCCGAAGGCCGGTCCTTCCAACATTACAGGCTCACTATCGTTCGCCAGGGAAAAAATCGACACCTAAATAGCACGAAAGGTGTAAATATTGACGAAGATATGGGGAAAATGTCTTAAAATCGACTAACTAATGGGGCAAACATCTTAACATCTGAAAACTAATTGTGCTAAACATGAGTGAGAAGTGGTCCGAAACCGGCCCATCCCCCTTTAACAGAAATCGCCTAATGGGAGCCATATTAACCCCTTCAGTGACTTGGTATTTATTGCAAGCTTATTCTGGCTACAATAGACGACTTTATTCGGGTTAGGAAGGATCTCTAGCAATCACAGTTACCTCAATCATTCCCCTACATCCCACAGACCCAGTCAAAACTCAATAACATTGTCTTATAACAGATAGAATACAATAAACTGAATAACTTTGTCTTAAAACAGATAGAATACAATACACTGAATAACATTGTTTATAACAGATAGAATACAATAAACTGAATAACATTGTCTTATAACAGATATAATACAATAAACTGAATAACTTGTCTTATAACAGATAGAATACAATAAACTGAATAACATTGTCTTATAACAGATAGAATACAATACAAAACTGAATAACATTGTCTTATAACATATATAATACAATACAAAACTGATAACATTGTCTTATAACAGATAGAATACAATACAAAACTGAATAACATTGTCTTATAACAGATAGAATACAATAAACGGAATAACATTGTCTTATAACAGATAGAATACAATAAACTGAATAACATTGTCTTATAACAGATAGAATACAATAAACTGAATAACATTCTTATAACAGATAGAATACAATAAACGGAATAACATTGTCTTATAACAGATAGAATACAATACAATAAACGGAATAACATTGTCTTATAACAGATAGAATACAATAAACTGAATAACATTGTCTTATAACAGATAGAATACAATACAATAAACGGAATAACATTGTCTTATAACAGATAGAATACAATACAATAAACGGAATAACATTGTCTTATAACAGATAGAATACAATAAACTGAATAACATTGTCTTATAACAGATAGAATACAATACAATAAACTGAATAACATTGTCTTATAACAGATAGAATACAATACAATAAACGGAATAACATTGTCTTATAACAGATAGAATACAATACAATAAACGGAATAACATTGTCTTATAACAGACAGAATACAATACAATAAACTGAATAACATTGTCTTATAACAGATAGAATACAATACAATAAACGGAATAACATTGTCTTATAACAGATAGAATACAATACAATAAACGGAATAACATTGTCTTATAACATATATAATACAATACACGATTAAGGGGGATGGTCCGCTTTTCTGACTTTCCTTCTCCTTCAAGTTTAGCTTCATTAGTTTTGAGATTTTAAGACGCTCAAGCGCCCATTCGTTTGGCGATTTTTAGACTTTTCACCCCATTTCCTTGTCAATATTAAGACCTTTCGTGCCATTTAGGTTTCAATATTTTTCCTGGCGAGCGATAGCGAGCCTGTAATTTGGAAGGTACCGGCTTTTGGCCGGGACATTTTTCTACTGAAACATTTACAAATTAATCTAGCAGGGAAATTTTGGGGATGTTTTTGTAATCTTGATAAAGGTCTAAGGAGGGAAAAAAATAAAAAATAAATAATAAAAAATAAGCGAATAAACACGCCCATTCCCACTTCAACTGACAAAAGGCACCATGGTAGTAAATGGCTTAAATTGATTACATGGTATTAGTTCACGTTAGTTCATGAGAGAGGGGGGGGGGGGGGGGGGGGGGGGGGGGGGGGGGGGGGGCGTGCGTGCGTGCTTGACTGCGTGTGTGTGTGTGTGTGATACAAATAATACATACACAGGCTGATGAAATACAGAATGGTACAGATGCATAATGAGAGAACAATGTGAAAGATAGGGTCGAATACTAGAAACGAGAGAGAGAGAGAGAGAGAGTGTGTGTGTGTGTGTGTAGGGGAGAGGGGAGAGGAAAAGGATGAAGGGAACCAGTTTAGGATGTATTTTATGAAGATTATTGTGGTGTTACCTCCTGCTGCTGGTGGTGGTGGTGGTCTACCTTTACCTCGATAGCTCTCTCTCTCTCTCTCTCTCTCTCTCTCTCTCTCTCTCTCTCTCTCTCTCTCTCTCTCTCTCTCTTTTGTTTCCTAGTGGTATGTTCATCATTGCCATTCTTATATACAGTAACTTAGACTTTAGTAGCTACCAGACCAGCATTGAAAAAAAATAAAAAAATAAAATAATAATAATAATAATAATAATGATAATAATACGAACGTTTTTACCTCACCTTAATCATCAACACTACTGTATTCTGTCAATTAACAAGGTCATATGTTATTATATATTGTCGCCTAAATAAACCTACGTACAGTCTAGTCTCCAATACCAATCCACAAGATCCCGGAAATCATAAAAATCATAAAAAAAAACAATCCCATAATATTGACGATAAAACAGTCTTGTGTGCTACCCCCCCCCCCCTCCTTAATTACTCTAGCTACCTTAACAGTTATAGGTTACCCCCCCCCCCCACACACACACACACATCTCTCATTAAGGGGGGATGGTTCACTTTTTGGTCGATTTTTGCATGTATTCATTATTTTTCTAGTTTCCTCCCTAGAACTCCATCAAATTAAAAAACAAAATCCACTAGATCCCCTTTCTAGATTAATTTGTACATGTTTCGGTAGAAAACTGTCCCGGCCGAAGGCCGATTCTTCCAACATTACAGGCTCACTATCGTTCGCCAGGGAAAAAATCGACACCTAAATAGCACGAAAGGTCTAAATATTGACGAAGAAATGTGGCGAAAGGTCTTAAAATCGACAAACTAATGGGGCAAACATCTTAACATCTGAAAACTAATGGGGCTAAACATAAGGGAGAAAGTGGTCCATAAAACCGGTCCATCCCCCCTGAAGTAACAAAGCCCCTATAGCAGCATATATTCCTCTCTTTACACTCCAATAATCCCATGACCATAATACGCATTTGGGAATACTGGCACATAATATAATTTTATATATATATATATATATATATATATACCCATAATAAACATCTGGGAATTCTGATGTATAAGCATCTATAGTTTGGTCTTTGGTGATATACAGTATACCCATAATACACATTCAGGTATACTGGTACAGGATATATAGTTTAGTCTTTGGTTATACATTCTACATGATCAAAAATTAAATATAACCTCGTTCTTTAATAATTGAGGTACCAAAATGGCGTCCAAAAAAAATTAAAGGTCACCTCTCTTATAGGCTAGAGCTAGGTTACTATACAGACTCTTAGTGGACAGAGGTTTTGAGGCAAGTAAATTGTTCCATAAATTTAATCTTTTTAGGGTCAATTATTGTGACTGTATTCTAAAATTTGACATCAATAATTTTAATCAAGCATTTTTAACTTGAAGTTTCTTGTATAACCTCTGCTTACTTTTTGTCTGTATTTATTGTTTTTTGTCTGTATTTATTGTTTATCTTTTTCTTTTTCTATTATTAATATTAATATTGATGATTTTTTAAATGTATTGTTCTTGTTAAAAGAGTATTCTTTGTTTAAATCTGTTGTTACTTCATATTTTGCAATTATTTGTCTTTATATTATATGTATTCATTGTCGATAGTATCAATTGCTTACTTTTGCGATTTCCTTAGTTTATTTGTGCTATAAATGTAGGTTATTTGTAGAGTAGTTATTGATAGGGGTCACTTGAGGCATGCTATGCTTACAGGTACCTACCCGATAGCACTATCGTTAGTGAGTGCTGTACTCTATTTTTATATATTATTTGTAATAGTATAGATATCTTATCAATATTTGTATTTTGTACTATTGTTAATGTCTTGTCCATGTTGCAAATTTGATTTTAAGTAATATTTTGACATTTAACATTTATTTTCTTTATTCATGCAGAGTTTAGTAAAATTTGCCAGAACTTCCCGGACTTCCCAAACTTGACTACTTCCTTTAACGTGACGATAGTGCGTTGTTATATGTGCGATTAGTTTGCTTGGGAAACAGATTAACTTGCTCATGTAGTAATGTACACCCTATGTGGTGGATTGTGTTCTTTTATTTAATAATTTTCATTTTAGTAAGCGTTGTTTCCACATAGCGATTTTGATAATTTAATTTGACTTTATATTGTCCTTGTCCCAATTTTGGTTTGTTTAGTTTGCAAGTTTTACATTTTAATTAAGTGATATACTGAACGCTATCCCTTTTACTACCATCACAGCTTTCCAATAATTATATTCTGGCTAACATTAAGCGATTTTATTATACAGTAATTTCAAAGGCCCTCTAGTATTCAAAAGGGTAATACCAATCTATTTTAACTCTCAAATCTCACTTCTTAACTGAATAATATCAGAATAAGTCAGAATAGGTCATGCTTTATCGGAAAAGTTTACGAAAATCGATTATCTAATACATTCTTTATAGATCATCATTTGATATTGAACTTAATTGTTCAATTGCGGGATTTCTATGATTTGGAAGACCAAAATTGAGAGCTATAGAATGTATTATTTCGAGAATATGATATACTATTTACTCCTGGTTATTTAAGAACCTCTTATCTGTATGTATGCATGTATGTATGTATGTATGTATGTATGTATGTAGTAATGAACCAAGAAGCCCAACTTTAATTTAAGTTTTTCCATCAATCCATCAGTATGTATCTATTAATTAATCTGTCTATCATTCATGCATGATACCATCCTCTTGGACAGAATCCAACCAATACCTATATATCCAACCCTGCTGCCTGCCTGCCTACCTGCCTGTCATCTACCTATCTCCCTACCTGCCTGCCTCCCTATTTACCTATCTTCCTATCGGTCTACCTACCTACCTGCCATCTACCTATATGCCTGCCTCCCTATTTACCTATCTGATGACAGTAGTGTTGGACATAAAACTATTAGTGCTTATGAGAGGGAAGTGGAGGGGTTACTGAAGATGACTGGTGAACCATCCGCTCCACCACTGAGTCAGCAACGTGACAGTCAGTTTGATAGTGTAGCCTCACCTCTACAACTGCCTACCTACAGTGAGGTACTGTGTGAGGAACAGAGCTCACGTGGCACTGCTCCTTCATCGCCTACAACAGGAGATAAACAGCAGAAACAGTTTGTTGGAAATGGTGCGATCAGGAAGTCATCTCGTGTTCTCGAACTAGAACATGAGGTAACACGGTCGAAGGAGAAATCTGTTGAGCCCCTGCAGTATATGAGATCCAAGAACAGTGACAGTAAAGGTGAAAGAGGAGAAACAGGACGTGGTGTCCTGGATGATGATGGCTTTCAACAAGTTAAGAGTCGTCGCGGTAGGAATGCCCTCAGTCCCCCCCTACCCAACAGCCGCAAAGAAAAATGGATCAGCAGTGGAAGAGGCCAGCTGGTGTACGAGGAACAAAAAACGTTACTCAATCTAGGTTTAAAGGCTCTGAAAGATCAGGAGATATTTACATTGGGAATGACTGTGACACTAGCGTTGTTGATATTACTAAGTATATATCGGATGAATTTAACATTGAAAGTGTAAAATGCTGTGAGCTTGAATCTAAATTTGAACGAGAATGGAAGTCATTTAAAATAACTGTTGCAATGAGTAAGAGGGATGATTTGTTACGTCCCGGAGTGTTGGCCGAACCATGTAATTTGTTAGAAAATACTATAAACCTAAACATACATCTTAATGGCTAAGATTGTATCATATAACTGTAATTCTGTAAGAAATAATATTGAGGCAGTAAAGTTATTGACTATGGAATACGATATCATTCTTTTACAAGAAATAATGTTATTGAAAGAAGACTTAAATGTTTTAAGAACAATCAATGATGCATTTGATGCAATCGCATGTGTGGAAGATAGGAGTAACGAAGGCAATAGTAGAGGGTCGTCCTTCAAAAGGTGTTGCCATATTATGGAAAAATTCACTTAGTAATAATATTGATTCTGTGTATTGTAATGAAAGAATAATTGGGATTATAATGAAATGTAGAGATGTACAAATATTTATAGTGAATGTATACCTACCTTGTGACAAGCAAGACGAGGACTCCTTAGATGAATTTAGAAATACAATAGCCACTCTTGATAATTTTATAGCTGAACAACACTGCAACAATGTCTTAATTGCAGGAGATTTTAATGCTAGTCCAACTAAAGGTAGGTTTTGGAAAGATATTATTAATTTATTTATTAGCAAGTGCTTTATATTTAGTGATGTTGAGGCAATGCAGAATGATTCGTTTACATATTTATGTCCTGCAAAGAATACAACCAGTTGGCTTGATCATATAGCAGTAAGTGAGAGTCTAAACGAAATAATAGATGATAATACTATAAGGTATGATATGGCCCTTTATGATCACGTTCCCCTGGCATGTAAGCTAAACATTGACATATGTAATGTTGGTATAGTAGATGTACACATTGAACCGTCAGAATTCATCGACTGGCAAAAACTGTCTATTGTGGATAATTTACAGATATATAGATCAAATATTAATCATTATCTAAGGTGAATTGGATATATCAAGTTTTAATTGCTTGGACTGCAGTGTATATAGATGTAATAATGAACAGCATATCAAGGAATTAAATTTAATTTATAACAGTATAATTAGTTTGTTACTTAATTCATCTTCTTTGTTTAAGAAAGAACCATTAAAAAGGCATAAAGTTATACCAGGTTGGAATGATGAAATTAAGGATATGCATAAGTTTGCGAGAAGTAAGTTTTTAACTTGGAAGAATAGGGACGTCCACTTGCAGGAGTTGAGTTAGAAGAAATGAAGGAGTCTAGAAAGGACTTTAGGAATGTATTGAAACAAGTAAAAAAAAAATGAGTCAAATTAGAACAAATAAATTAGCTCAATCTCTATCTAATAACAATTTGAAATCATTTTGGAAAGAGGTTAGACAAATAAAGAATAATAAAGTTTTTGTAAGTATGAAAATAGATGGAGAATGTGACCCAAAATGTATTGTAGAGAAATTTTCCAATAAGTTTAAACATGTATATGATGATTGTAAATGTCAGAATGATGATGACTTCATGATAGATAAATTGGTGAAAAATGTACGTGACGGTGAAATATTTGGTAAGGTAAATTAATAGTCATGATGTATCTACAGCAATATCTGACCTCAATTGTGGTATTGGCCCAGATAATATACATTCTTTTCATTTAAAGTATTGTACAAACGAATTGATAGTAGTAATTGCAAAGTTGATTTCTTCTTGTGTTGTACATGGTTGTATGCCTGTAAGAATGAACTTTGGAATTAAGGTACCCTTATTGAAAGATAAGTATAAAGATAATACATCACTTGATAATTATAGATCAATTACGTTATCGCCAATATTATTGAAGGTATTTGAATACTGCTTGAAGTACAAAATTTTAAGATATGTTAGTTTAAATGATAGGCAGCATGGGATTCAGAGAGAGTATTCTACTTCTACTGCATGTTTAAATTCTCAAGGAACCTATTTTAAGGTACACCACGGAGGGATCTAATGTTTTTTTCATGTTTTATTGACCTGACAAAAGCTTTTGATAAGGTGAATCATTTCAAACTTGCAAATACGCTTTTAAAACTAGGATTACCAAATTTCTTGGTTAATATTTTATTTTACTTTTACAGAAACCAACATGTTGTTGTTGTCAAATTTAAATATTCAATTTCAACTGAATGGACTATATAAAATGGAGTGAGACAGGGTGGGGTTTTATCTCCCTTGTTGTTTTCAATTTATATTGATGACTTATTAAGTAAATTATCTGCAAGTAATGTAGGCTGTAGACTAGGTTTACAAGTCAGCAATGTGATCGCCTATGCAGACGATCTTGTAATATTGGCTCCTTCGGTTAGAGGTCTGCAAACATTGATAGATATTATGGATCATGAAATTAAACAACTAGACTTATCTATTAACTCTGCAAAATCAGTATGGTAGATCTTTAAATATAAGTATGGGCAGGAAATGAATCCTTTCATATATTTAGACATAAACAAATTAAATATTGTTTCTGAATACAAATATTTGGGTTTTATAATCGATTGTAATCTTAATAATGACTTGGATATGATAAGATGCAGAAATAAGTTTTACAATGAGTTTAATTGTCTTTTAAGAAAGTTTAGCAACACGAGTACTGAAGTATTTTTAAATTTATTTCAAAGCTACTGTTTGAATTTTTATGGCGCTGAACTTTGGTTTAATAATAGAAAATGTTATATACCGTTTAAGCAGTTTTCCATTGGCTACCACAAGGCAATAAAGAAAATATTGAATATGAAGTACTGGGAGAGCAACCACAGTGCTTGTAGAGAATGTGGAGTGATGGTGTTTAGGCATTTGGTTAACTGGATGAAAATAAGATTTGTAAATTATAGAAATCTCATAAAGCCATGTAGTTTTATAGAGAAGAACATGTATTACATGTTACATAGATCTTTTCTTGTAAAGGATGTTGAAAAAATAATCCTACATGAGTATGGATTTACTAACTTATTGCTAAATGATATCAATGCTATCAGATCAAGAATTGTGTATGTACAGAACACAGAACCAACTATGCGCTAAGGACTTTTAGCTTAATGTAGATTACCTAAATAACTCTGTAAAAAGTGTATGTATATGTCTTTTTATGAAATAAAATTATGACTGACTGACTATCTGCCTATCTGTCTACCTACCTACCGTACCTGTCATCTAACTATCTGCCTACCTGCCTGTCTGTCTATCTTCCTACCTGCCTGACTGTCATCTACCTATCCGCCTGCCTCCCTACTTAATTACCTGCCTACCTACCTACCTGCCTGTCATCTACCTATATGACTGCCTGTCTACTTATCTGCATACCTCCCTACTTACCTACCTACCTATCTGCCTGTATGTATGGCTTTCTACCTGCCTGCCTTCCTACTTACATGCCTGCCTCCCTACTTACCTGCCTACCTACCTACCTATCTGCGTGCCTGCCTCTACATCAGCCTCCCACTTATTATAATCATTCCCTCTGCCTCCCACCGCGATTATTCCCATTCTTCAATTAGTTCTGGTCACTTTTGTATTCTAATATCGCCTTACGTATTATACACCTCAGTTACCCTTCCTACTTTATATCATGCCTGCCTCACATTTTCCACCGTTTATTTCGTGTTTTATTTATATATATAATTATTATTATAACTCTGTATCTTATTTGTTTATCCCTGCTCACCTGTCTTGCTTTTTCTAATAATAAGCTCTTTGTCAAAAAACCAACTAATATCTAACAGGTCTGTGGTTACTACATCTCCTTGCTGTTGGGGTTTGGGCTCATATTCTGGAAGGTAGGGGACTATAATTATATATATATTATATTTGTATTTATGTATTAACTTTGTTTTATTACTATTATGTTTTACTTTATATATATATATATATATATATATATATATATACAGTATATACAGTATATATATATATTATATATATATATATATATATATATATATATATATATATATATATATATATATATATATATATATAAATATACAGTATATATATTTATTTTTTATTTTTATTTTTAACACTTAGTTGTATCAGGAACCTGTATAAGATCCCCATTAATTATATCCAATTAAGCGGCATTAGACATCTGCACAATATACCCGGAGATGTTTTTCCTCGTAAGCTAATGAGCTTAGTATTTATGCTTAAAATATGACCATTTTATCTGGTTATGTGTCACACAACAAGACAGTTTATATATATATACTGTATATATCCATTTAAGGGAGCCCACCTAGTTTTTTTTCTCTTTCTCTCCCTCTCTCTTTAGCTTGTATTCATTCGGCCCCATTCAGCCTACTATTTTAAGACATTTACCCCCATCCAGGTGTCAATATTTTCCTGGCGAGCGGTAGCGAGCCAGCATATATATATTTTTGTTTTGACAGAAAGCTAAATTTGTAAAATTTTTGATAGAAAAATGTCTCCTGCGAAGCCGCATTTCTTCATACAGCCATTCGGCTGAATGGGGCCGAATGGATACAAGCCAAAGAGAGAGGGAGAGAAAGATAACAAAAAAGCCGGTGACCCCCCTTAAGGTAAATCAAGGTTACACCAGTAGTGGGTAGAGCAGAGTGTCCACTGATGAGATGTAGACGGGATCCAATTCATGTTGTTTAAATCTAGACTCTGTTTCTTTTCAACTGACGGTAAATTGCAAAGTTCCCATCAAGATTTGTCAATTATATTGAAGATTTTGTATTGAAAAAATGGTGCTAGTTATATAAACTTGGTCTTATATGATGCAGAGACATGGTGACTTTCATATTTGTCCAGTAAGTATCGATAAATTAGCTGCTCAGGGATTCAATTTACCGCCAGATGAAATGAAACAGAGTATAGGTATAAAGCAGTTGGAGTCGGCGTACCCAGAAAAATATAAGCTCTTATATTTTGGACTCACTCTCGTTGAAGCTAGGTTGGAGTTGCTCAAAGGCTGCACGGTGACCACAGAGGGACGAGATCATTAGTTGGTTGCTGTTCATACAAAACGCACACGCACACGCACACACACACACACACACACATAAACACACAGTCACATACCTCCCCGTGGCGCAACTGATAGCGCGTCTGGCTCACAACCTGAAGGTCCCGCGTTCGAGACCCGGGCGGGGAAGAGACATTTGGGCAAGTCTCCTAACGGTGTAACCTCTGTTCACCTAGCAGTATAAATAGGAACCTGGTATAAGTGGACGAAGTTGTGACGTCCCATCTGGGGTTGGTGATCGGTTACAAGGTGAGATGGGTATCGTACTGGTCAACCTAAGCCTTCGGGTGAAACTGGTACCGTAGTGAGAATGGTACCGTACAGATTAACCCCAAGCCTTCGTTTCCAGATGTCGCCAATTGGCCAAAATACAGACTACACACACATCCACAGCCATTCCAACGATACATAAACACTTAACATGCATTTCACGCAATACATTCCCAGTTAAGGAGGCGCGATAATAATGAGCTTAGCTCGCATTGCGTGGATTCCCCTTGACGAACAAGCAAGTGAACACACAAACAGGAATACCAATTGATAAAAAAACACTACGATCAGTTGGTAATATGTCATTTGATAACTGCCACTTGTTACGCCGGTTGTTAACAAAGCGCTGGTGCCAGTTGAAACACCCCTACCAGTTGGACATGAAACGGTTAAATAAGTGAACAAACACACAGTACACATAACCATACCTGTTGTTACTTGCTCTCCTATATAATTCTTCATGTCAATTTTCTCATCTCTATGATTCATGTTTTCCCTGCCATGTATCCACATTTATTTGCTTTCATTTCTCCCACTCGAATTACTCCTCCCTAACCTATGTACGGTTGGCCAAAGAAGTCGTGTCACCGCTGTCATTACGTTTTGCTCGCTGTGTGCTGTATTAATGTCTGTCAGATGTTGAATAGGGTGTGTAGAGAGAGGAACATGTGTGTATATCTCACTCGAAACGATGAATTAATGATTAGATAGTGCTGATACCAATTATTGAACGAACTACACTTGGTGCCGCGACATCACTTATTTGGCCAACTGTACGAATATATCCTATATTATTCTCTCACTGTCTCACCTTGTCCAATTACAGTTGATTATTTTTTCCTTTTTTTATTGTCAGGCGTCTTCTCACTCTCTTAGCCAGTTGTCCCTGTCTTCTGTCTATATAATCTCTCTCTCTCTCTCTCTCTCTCTGTCTCTGTCTCTCTCTCTCTCTCTCTCGCTCGCTCTCTCTCTCTCTCTCTCTCTCTCTCTCTCTCTCTCTCTCTCTGTCTCTCTCTCTCTCTCTCTCTCTCTCTCTCTCTCTCTCTCTCTCTCTCTCTCTCTCTCTCGTTCAATACACCGTCCTGCCCCATATTCCCACCCATCAGTCTACTCATTCTTTTTATTTTTATTATTATTTTGTTTTCTTATGTTTCCCTTCCTTCGTAGACTCCTTATAACCCCCCCCCCCCCGCTACCTTCTTTTTGACAATCCACTCTACCTCTCATTTGACTTACGGGGAGATGGATTGTTTTTCTGGTCCCCCTTCTTTCTCATGCTTAGCCCCATTCGTTTTCAGATTTTAAGACGTTCGGCCCATTAGTTTGTCGTTTTTAAAACCTGTCGTCCTATTTCTATATTATTATCAAGACCTTTCGTGCCATTTAGGTGTAATTTTTTTGGCCTGGACATTTTTCTATCGAAAAATGTACAAATATATCTTGAAGGGGGGGGGCCTCGGGAGTGTGTTTTTTAAGTTTGATGGAGGTCTAGGGAGGAAACTAGAAAAATAATAAATAAATGAACAAATCGACCAAAAAGTTAACCATCTCCCCTTAATCCAGGTATCTGAAATTGCAGGACATGACACAAGATAGGTAGGGGTTTGCAGGACATGACACAAGATAGGTAGGGGTTTGCAGGACATGACACAAGATAGGTAGGGGTTTGCAGGACATGACACAAGATAGGTAGGGGTTTGCAGGACATGACACAAGATAGGTTTGCAGGGTTTTGCAGGACAATACACAGGGGTTTGAGACATGACACAAGATAGGTAGGGGTTTGCAGGACATGACACAAGATAGGTAGGGGTTTGCCAATAATGGAAAGTTATATAATTGTCTTAGGGTGGATATTACAGTATTATAAAACTTGTACTGGAATTTTGTAAGATTTCTTCATTGCCAATATATATTTGAATTGATTATTGATTGATTGATTTATTGATGTGAACACAGGTTGAATTACACAGTACACACCCAATCGATAATGCAAACCTGGACAATTATGAATAAGATAGATATTTTTTTTTTTTTGGACCTCCCTATGTCTCATTTTATCTAACCTAATTGCACTCTCACTCTTCTCCACCAACCCCATCCACCTTCAGTTACCACCCATACTCCCCCACTACCTCACTCACCTTCACCCTAAATCACCCCCACCCTATTTCCCCACCTGTCTCACCCACATTCCCACCCAACCTCACTCACCTTCACCCTAAATATCCCCCCATACTCCCCCACTACCTCACACACTTTCACCTTAAATTACCCCCATACTCCCACCCTGTCTCACACCCCCTCAGCACCCTACCCCCCACCCCCCCCCCCCCCCTCACACGGGCCCCAAATGTGGCCCCCCGGATCCTTATTCCATAAATATAAATATAACCGGGCGTCTAAACCAATCACCATTCTTGGGGGAAAAGTTTTCAATCCCTCTTCGGCCTCTTGAAAACCCCCAGGGAACCGATCTGTGGGGAGAGTTAGGCAGACCCCCTTTACAGTACCAGCCTTCAGTTCTGTGCTATCTATTAAGGGGCTAGTGCTGCTTTTTTTTTTTTCATTCATTCATTTATTTTTTAGTTTCTTCGCTAGACCTCCATCAAGCTTAGAAAAACACTCCCTAGACTTATTCAAGATAAATTTGTAAATTTTTCGGTAGAAAAATGTCCCGGCAGAAGGCCGGTTCCCCTTAAAATTACAGGCTCGCTATCGCTCGCCAGGTAAAAATCGACATCTATATAGCACGAAAGGTCTTAAAATTGACAACGAAATGTCCCGAAAAAGTGTTAAAATTACCAAACTAATGGGCCGAACGTCATAAAATCTCAAAACTAATGGGGCTGAACATGAGGGAGAAGGGGTCCCAAAAAAGCAACTACCTTCCCCTTAAGGCCTGGTGCGGATTAGGGATGACTTTCGAGATAGGCCCTTGTGGTGTTTATCAGCTGGCATTATGCTATTATATATGATGTTATGTTATGTTATGAGGTTATGTTATGTTATTATGTTATGTTATGATGTTATGTTATGATGTTATGTTATGTGGTATGCCGAGCGATGATAATAATGATGTATCTTTTGGGGCACTTGGTATTATGATCAAATCTAGTCTTTTACTTCCATGAAAGAACCACAATAATATGTCACAAATATCCCCCCCCCCCCCCCCCCAAGGCTGAAATGTCCCGTCCATTGAAAGTGTTGCCGTCCTCGTACACATATTTGTTATGGGGGTCGTACTCGCTTTTTCTGGACACCCTTCTCCCTCGTGTTTTAAGGCGTTCGTTCCGTTAGTTTGGCGATTTTGAGATCTTTCGACTAATTTTTTTTTTTTTTTTTTTAATATTAAGATCTTTCGTGCCCTCTATGCGTCGATATTTTCCTGGCGAGCGATAGTGAGCCTTTAATTTTGGAAGGAATCGGCCTTCGGCCGGGACATTTTATACCGAAAAATGTACCAATATATCTTGAAAGGGGGTCTAGGGGGTGTTTTTCTAAGCTTGATGGAGGTCTAGCGAGGAAACTAAAAAATACATTGATAAATAGACCCAAACACTACCTGGTGGTATTTGGTCCAGTGATGTGATGCAGAATAAAGAGGTTCTGATTTTGGATTCATTAATGCATTTAATCACCGTGATGGTTGACAAGTCGATAGTAACAGCTCTTTACCTGCGCTAAAACTAATCACTCTACTCACTCACTCACTCACTCACTCACTCTCTCTCACTCTCTTTCTCTACCTCCTTCCCCTCTACTCACTCTATTCCTCCGTATCCCTCTCTCTCTCACTCTCACTCTCCCCTCCCTTCTCTCTCTCTCTCTCTCTCTCTCTCTCTCTCTCTCTCTCTCTCTCACCACTTTACCCCTCTCTCACTGGTTCACAAATTTCCCCTCCCCCTCCAGTCTTGCAATATCAACATTTTATCCTCTCCTTCCGTTGCATATTTCCCCAAAACCCCTTCATACCATAAATGTTTACATTATGAAAAGCGAAGCAAAACTTTTTCACTTTACCCATCTACATAGTTGGAACGTATAATATTATATATATAAATATATATATAAAACACCTGACTCTTACCTCCTTCAGTTGTATGCGTTTTGAAGTTTTCTCTATAGTTCTAAATAGATATATAATACTTAAATTATTTGTCTTTCTACTTATATCTTACAAAACAACAAAACACAAAATATCAGTACGGTACAGCTTCAATAAATTCATAGATTGAATAGAAAACAAAACGATAGCCAGAGGGAGTGGGGGTGTGCATTTGTGTTTGGACAAGCATTGGTGGGGCTATGGGTACAATTTTCATGATTTTTTTTAGTTTAGTGTGTAAATGTAGAAGAAACCGACAATTTATGTATACACAAAATAAACAAATATATATATACGATTAAATACAAGGTCCTTAGGTTTCCTTACGTTAAATGTGGATAGTTATATTTGGGCTTAAAATCGAAAAATTTACTTCATGTGTGTGTGTGTGTGTGTGTGTGTGTGTGTGTGTGTGTGTGTGTGTGTGTGTGTGTGTGTGTGTGTGTGTGTGTGTGTGTGTGTGTGTGTGTGTGTGTGTGTGTGTGTGTGTGTGTGTGTGTGTGTGTGTGTGTGTGTGTGTGTGTGTGTGTGTGTGTGAGAGAGAGAGAGAGAGTGTGTGTATGCCTAGGGATGTGTATGTGTGTAATGTGTGTATATGTGCCGTGTGTGTATGTAGCCTATGCAGTGTGTGTGTAATGTGTATATTGTCCGTGTGAGTGTGATGATCACGTTAGCAGGTGGAGTCAACATAATTGTATGATGTGTACAGTGGTAAATGGATCAAGACGCTCTATGGCCTCTCTCACTACCTACAACTTTCTTTCTCTCTCTCTCTCTCACCATCACCAATTCTGTACCACTACCTCAAATTCTCTCTCTCTCTCTCTCTCTCTCTCTCTCTCTCTCTCTCTCTCTCTCTCTCACCATCACCAGTTCTGTACCACTACCTCAAATTCTCTCTCTCTCTCTCTCCTCTCTCTCTCTCTCTCTCTCACCAGTTCTGTACCACTACCTCAAATTCTCTCTCTACCTCTAATGTTCTCTCTCTCTCTCTCTCTCTCTCTCTCTCTCTCCATATTTCTCATATACTCTCTTTCATTCTCGCAGTCACTATAAATTCTTCCTCTCTCACTCCATTACACTCATATTACCCTCAATTTGAAGGTTTATGCCCCTTAGCCTCTGCCCCCCCCCCCCCCCTCCCCCACCAGAGGGAGAGATGTGCACTGCAAATATTCTACGGTATAAAACAGGCATACATAGGTATATAAGACCATTGGGTATATTGATAGTGATTAACATTTTTAACCCGTTCAGTGCAAGTTCCGTCTCTTTGTTTACTGGCTGTTAATAGACGATTGTATTCATTTTAAGAAGGGCCTCCAACAATGAAGAAGCTGCAAACTATCTTAATTAATCTCTTTTCCTACCACAGATCCTTCATAAGGTGCACAAAATCGTCTCAATATACAGTAGGTAAAATAAAATAATAAAGACGTCGACGGTACATATTGGGTTAATAGCATAAGATGGGTTTATTACCGCCAATAGTAATCAAGCGTACACAAAGGGTATACAAGGTATATAAAGAACATTGGCTATATTGATAGTAATTTACCTTTTGAGCTTGTATAAAATGGATTAGCATAAATTGGCTTACATAAACATTTATTATTTTAACCCTTTCATTCCCAGAGAGCTTGCCAAAGCTGAATATATTCGTCCACTGTTAGTACGGATAATATGAAGCAAGGGGCCTTATACTGAGTAACATCATTAGTCCTAACCGTACACCAAGAAAGGTAACCCCACTATCTTCTAGAACATAAGTATTAGTATTAGTATTGATAATTAACTTTTTTTTATATAAGAATAAATAGTTAAATCACCGTCAATATATCCAATGACCCTATATAACCTTTTCATGTCCTTGATTTGTGACAATGATTTGTGACAATGCCCAAACAATCAATAAATACATAAATAAATAAATAATAATAAAAGCCGTCCCAAGTACTTTAGTTGAGAGAGTTGATGACCCCCATATGCAAGACCTAGGTAACCATTAACATAAAGGCTAGGCCCATAACTATTATGGATCGCACCATATAGATAAGGGAAGCTATCTCCAACACCATCAAAAAACCGTATTTTTTGTTTCATATTGTATGTATATATACAGTATATATATGTATATATATATAATATATATATATATATATATATATATATATATATATATATATATATATATATATATATATATATATATATATATATATATATTCTCTTTTAAACAGACGAGGTTAAAGGCAATAGCAGTTTCAGCATTCAGGATTTTATTGTTATAGCTTTCAATAGTTCTAACAATTTTCCTCTGGGGTTCAGAGATGAGGTACAACAGGTTAGCAAAATTCATGGTGGATCCAACGTTTCACAAGTAAACATCTTGCATCTTCAGGGAAAGGAGAGGTAATGATTAGAACAATTACAATTACAAGGTAAGTTGGGGAGATGAGAGGTCTCTAAGACTTAGAGAGAAGTAAAGATGGAAATGAAGAGCAAAGTCGAAGAGTAAAAGATGGAGGGCTGTCCTCCTTGCTATTTTTCTTGAGTTTTTTGTTGATAGCAGCATGTCTGGAGCAGCAGTGCCACGTGGTGTTGGTGTGGAGAGGCAGTTGATGTTGGTGATGGAAGGCCACTGATGTTGATGGAGTTGTAGTTATTTTGAGTTTATAAGTTGTTCAAGTTTCTTCCACTTTTCTTCAAGGTGTCCAGGAAACTCTAGACCTGATTCTTTAGCATGTCTGAGTCTTTGTAGTACATCTTCAGGTCGCTGGGATGGTGTCGAGCTGGCTGACTGAAGTGGTGTAGAAGGGGTCTTGTCATCTTCTTCTGGATCTTCAGCATCAGATAGTTCCACATCCACTTCTTCTTCCTCAGAATCTTCCTCTTCATAAGAGTCATCTTGGTGAGTGTCGAGGTCCATGGAGTCGTCTTCTGTAGGAATGATGATAGGAGGTGCTGGAGATGTGATTCCCTGTGTTGCCTGTGGAGTTGGGTCTTCAGGATGCTCATCTTGTTGGGATTGTGGCGCTGACGTGTTGATCCTGTTAACCACTCGAGGTACAAGGGAGATCTTCTTCTTTGGCGTCTTTCTGGGTTTCTTCTGGGTCTTGTCGACTGATGGTGGTTGCTGGAGAAGATTAGGAGGAATCACAATCGTTGGGAGGTTATTGGCTGTGAGTAAAGCAGGTAGGATGATTGAAAACCGGCTTAAATCATCCCCAGCAAGAGCCTTGGCTGTCTGGATGACGACAGTGATCTTCTCTGTGTTCAGGCCGGCCTTCTCCTGCTTGTTCTCCTCCTTTTTCTTCCTCCAAGCATGTCTGGATCCCAACAGGTTAGCAAAATTCATGAATTTTGCTAACCTGTTGTACCTCATCTCTGAACCCCAGAGGAAAATTGTTAGAACTATTGCAAGCTAAAACAATAAAATCCTGAATGCTGAAACTGCTATTGCCTTTAACCTCGTCTGTTTAAAAGAGAATCTATTACGTGGTTATACTAACATAAAACTCCACAACGAGAATGCCAGACATCGTACTAGCACCCGCCAGTTTCGTGAAGAACTGATACGAGAAGAATTAGCTGAGAAACGAGAGACCACCACCAATCTCCGATATGAATGTGACGCCCTGCTACAGAAATGGGATGAAGAAGAAACCACCCCTAACCACATCAAAACAGAAATCAACCAAAAACTCCAACAACTCAACGAACAACACAGACGACAAACAGAGAAAAAACTCAAAAAAACTCTCCCGTCTATATGGTGGAAACATAAAACTTCCCAAGCCAACAAAAGGATATATTAACCTCACCAACACCACCCTAACGCCGGACCAAGAAGACCTCCTGAATCCTGAACAAAGGCTTAAATTGCCACTACATTCCCAAGCCGGGACCCCACCGAAAACGCCTTGAAATTGAAGTCCTACTGGATGACATCCTACGATTCCAGAAAGACGGCAAGATCACCACCACCCCAGCCCTACAACCCACCCTACTAGCAGAAACCGCCAAAACCAGAGGATCCCACCAAAGCAAGCTCCTCAACAAACACCACTTCAAAGCCGCTAAACAACTTAAAGAGAACCCCAACATCATCATCCGATGAGCTGATAAGGCCTCCTGCCTTGTGATACACGGAAAAGAAGAATACCTACGGAAAATGGACGACATTCTTAGTGATAAAAACAAATTCAAAAGGATCACTCGCAACCCTACTGACGAAATAAAAAGGAAAGCCAACACCACCATCACTGCTATCAACGCCAAAGCCGATGGCGTACACCTGAAGAAACTCATCGGCGAATTCACCCCAGGTTATGCTTACGGTACTATAAAAACCCACAAACCCGGGAACCCCCTCCGCCCCATCATATCACAGATCCCTACTGCTACCTACCAGACTGCCAAGGCCCTGAACAAACTCCTCACCCCTTTTGTTCCTCGGCAATACAACCTCAACTCTGCTTATGACTTCCTAGAAATTCTACGAGATGCCCCCCCAGCTAACGACCACATCATCGCCTCCCTCGACGTAGAGAGTTTGTTTACCAACGTGCCCGTTGACAAGACCATAGATTTTATCCTACGTCGAGTTTACCACTGCCCTAATACGCCCCCCTGGACATCCCGGAGAAGGCCCTGAAGACGCTCTTGGAACTATGTACCAAGGAGTCCCCTTTCCTCTGCCCCGCGGGAATATGTACCAGCAAATCGACGGTGTAGCGATGGGAAGCCCCCTGGGGGTCCTGTTCGCCAATTTCTTCATGGGAACTATCGAAGAGGAACTCCTGGCTGCCCACCGGCCCACTGTCTACTGCAGGTACATCGATGATATCTTCGTGCGGGTGAAGGACCTGGGCGAACTCAGGGACCTCCAGCAGCGCTTCATGGCCGCCTCCGGACTCAACTTCACATATGAAGAAACCACCGATGGACATCTACCCTTCCTCGACCTCCTTGTCTCCCTCCACGACCACGGCTTCAAAACTACAGTGTACACCAAACCTACTAACAATGGCCAATGTCTTAATGGGGAAAGTGAATGCCCTAAACGATACCATCAGTCCACCATCGCCGCCTATGTCAGGAGAGCCCTCACCCATTGCACCACCTGGAATGACACACACAATGAACTGGAAAGGTTCACCCAGGTCCTAGTCAACAATGGGTATTCCAACACTGACGTCACCAATGCCATCAACCACCACCTAGAAAAATGGTACAAACAAGACCCCCCTAGCACCAACCCAGCCAATAACATTACATTTTTCTACAGAAACTACATGTCTTCCGACCACACAACAGACGAATCCATTATGAAAGAAATAATTCACAAAAACGTCCTCCCCACCAATCCTGACAATAAAATAAAACTCATTATTTATTACAAATCTCCTAAGACCTCCAACCTTGTCCTCCGTAACCGCCCCATTTCCACCAACCAACCGAAAGACGATCATGTGATATACCAGCATATTTGCACCTCTGGGGACTGTGGACCCCTATCCTATGTTGGAATGACACAGACTCGCCTTTCCCGTCGACTAACCCTCCACCTTCAATCTGGCGCTATAAAAGATCACTATCAAGCCCCCCACCATCTTGCCCTAACTCGCGCCGACCTAGACAAACAAACCACCATACTCGACAAAGAATCAGACCCCAGAAGACTAGCTATTTTAGAAGCTCTATACATCCAAACACTCAACCCCAGCATCAACAACCAAACACAAGACCTTCAAATTCTTCCTTCAGGCAAGCGCTACAGGCATACTGCCCCCCTTCCTCTCGCCCTGTGCCCCCCTCCCGTACGCTTCCGCGCTCAGCACACAACTGACAACACCAACCAATCACAGCCACCCACAGCCAACAACCAACCACCGATAAGATTTAGTGCCCGTCTCGCGAATAGACTGCCTTCCACCAATGAACAGCCACCATACACCCAGTAGCTCCGCCCACCTCCCTATTCTTGATCCTCGAATTTGTATAAATATGATGCCTTGTCCCTATTCTAATCATTACCTCTCCTTTCCCTGAAGATGCAAGATGTTTACTTGTGAAACGTTGGATCCACCATGAATTTTGCTAACCTGTTGTACCTCATCTCTGAACCCCAGAGGAAATTTTTTAGAACTATTGAAAGCTATAACAATAAAATCCTGAATGCTGAAACTGCTATTGCCTTTAACCTCGTCTGTTTAAAAGAGAATCTATTACCTGGTTATACTAATATAAAATATATATATATATATATATATATATATATATATATATATATATATATATATACCGGTATATATATTATATATATATTCAAAAGGAAAAGGGTAGCCAAAACAAGGAAGATCCCCATCTTCATATTTATTGCAAT
>CM064483.1:4585008-4669333 GCA_032716605.1 Paralithodes platypus
AAGTTTAAGGAGAAAACCAAGAACAAAATAAACAAATACAAAATATATGAGGAAAAAAAAAATAATAAAATAAAAAAATATATATATACCGGTGTATATATATATATATATATATATATCCGTCAAGGTCTTACACAACACTACTCAACCAATCCTCTATCCTTCCCCCTATACAAGACCTCATCCCTCTTCCTCTATCCTCTACCCTTATCACTTTCCCATTACCCTCTGCCCTAGACCCTTAACCTTCTGCTCACCTACCCTTCCCTCTCATGCCTCCTAGCTTTATCTAGTGGGTAGTATCTTTATGCAGGCTTAGAGTTACTCGCGCTATCTTTATCTAGTGGGTTGTATCTCTATGCAGGCTTAAAGTTCCTTGTGCTATCTTTATCTAGTGGGTTGTATCTCTATGCAGGCTTAAAGTTCCTTGTGCTATCTTTATCTAGTGGGTAGTATCTTTATGCAGGCTTAGAGTTACTCGTGCTATCTTTATCTAGTGGGTTGTATCTTTATGCAGGCTTAGAGTTACTCGCGCTATCTTTATCTAGTGGGTAGTACGCTATGCAGCTTAGAGTACTCGCGCTTATCATCTAGTGGGTTGTATCTCTATGCAGGCTTAAAGTTCCTTGTGCTATCTTTATCTAGTGGGTGTATCTCTATGCAGGCTTAAGTTCCTTGTGCTATCTTTATCTAGTGGGTTGTATCTCTATGCAGGCTTAAAGTTCCTTGTGCTATCTTTATCTAGTGGGTTGTATCTCTATGCAGGCTTAAAGTTCCTTGTGCTATCTTTATCTAGTGGGTTGTATCTTTATGCAGGCTTAGAGTTACTCGTGCTATCTTTATCTAGTGGGTTGTATCTTTATGCAGGCTTAGAGTTACTCGTGCTATCTTTATCTAGTGGGTTGTATCTCTATGCAGGCTTAAAGTTCCTTGTGCTATCTTTATCTAGTGGGTAGTATCTTTATGCAGGCTTAAAGTTCCTTGTGCTATCTTTATCTAGAGGGTAGTATCTTTTTGCAGGCTTAAAGTTCCTTGTGCTATCTTTATCTAGTGGGTAGTATCTTTTTGCAGGCTTTAAGTTCCTTGTGCTATCTTTATCTAGTGGGTAGTATCTTTTTGCAGGCTTTAAGTTCCTTGTGCTATCTTTATCTAGTGGGCAGTATCTTTTTGCAGGCTTAAAGTTCCTTGTGCTATCTTTATCTAGTGGGTAGTATCTCTTTTTGCAGGCTTTAAGTTCCTTGTGCTATCTTTATCTAGTGGGTAGTATCTTTTTGCAGGCTTTAAGTTCCTTGTGCTATCTTTATCTAGTGGGTAGTATCTTTTTGCAGGCTTTAAGTTCCTTGTGCTATCTTTATCTAGTGGGTTGTATCTTTATGCAGACTTAAAGTTCCTTGTGCTATCTTTATCTAGTGGGTAGTATCTTTTTGCAGGCTTAAAGTTCCTTGTGCTATCTTTATCTAGTGGGTAGTATATTTATGCAGGCTTTAAGTTCCTTGTGCTATCTTTATCTAGTGGGCAGTATCTTTATGCAGGCTTAAAGTTTCTTGTGCTATCTTTATCTAGAGGGTTGTATCTTTATGCAGGCTTAGAGTTACTCGTGCTATCTTTATCTAGTGGGTTGTATCTTCATGCAGGCTTTAAGTTCCTTGTGCTATCTTTATCTAGTGGGTAGTATCTTTATGCAGGCTTAAAGTTCCTTGTGCTATCTTTATCTAGTGGGTAGTATCTTTATGCAGGCTTTAAGTTCCTTGTGCTATCTTTATCTAGTGGGTTGTATCTTTATGCAGACTTAAAGTTCCTTGTGCTATCTTTATCTAGTGGGTAGTATCTTTTTGCAGGCTTAAAGTTCCTTGTGCTATCTTTATCTAGTGGGTAGTATCTTTTTGCAGGCTTAAAGTTCCTTGTGCTATCTTTATCTAGTGGGCAGTATCTCTATGCAGGCTTAAAGTTTCTTGTGCTATCTTTATCTAGTGGGCAGTATCTTTTTGCAGGCTTAAAGTTCCTTGTGCTATCTTTATCTAGTGGGTAGTATCTTCTTGCAGGCTTAAAGTTCGTTGTGCTATCTTTATCTAGTGGGTTGTATCTTTATGCAGACTTAAAGTTCCTTGTGCTATCTTTATCTAGTGGGTAGTAGCCTTAAGGAGGCTTAAAGTTCCTTGTGCTATCTTTATCTAGTGGGTAGTATCTTTATGCAGGCTTAAAGTTCCTTGTGCTATCTTTATCTAGTGGGTAGTATCTTTATGCAGGCTTTAAGTTCCTTGTGCTATCTTTATCTAGTGGGTAGTATCTTTATGCAGGCTTAAAGTTCCTTGTGCTATCTTTATCTAGTGGGTAGTATCTTTATGCAGGCTTAAAGTTCCTTGTGCTATCTTTATCTAGTGGGTAGTATCTTTTTGCAGGCTTAAAGTTCCTTGTGCTATCTTTATCTAGTGGGTAGTATCTTTATGCAGGCTTAAAGTTCCTTGTGCTATCTTTATCTAGTGGGTAGTATCTTTTTTGCAGGCTTAAAGTTCCTTGTGCTATCTTTATCTAGTGGGCAGTATCTCTATGCAGGCTTAAAGTTTCTTGTGCTATCTTTATCTAGTGGGCAGTATCTTTTTGCAGGCTTAAAGTTCCTTGTGCTATCTTTATCTAGTGGGTAGTATCTTCTTGCAGGCTTAAAGTTCGTTGTGCTATCTTTATCTAGTGGGTTGTATCTTTATGCAGACTTAAAGTTCCTTGTGCTATCTTTATCTAGTGGGTAGTATCTTTTTGCAGGCTTAAAGTTCCTTGTGCTATCTTTATCTAGTGGGTAGTATCTTTATGCAGGCTTAAAGTTCCTTGTGCTATCTTTATCTAGTGGGCAGTATCTTTATGCAGGCTTAAAGTTTCTTGTGCTATCTTTATCTAGAGGGTTGTATCTTTATGCAGGCTTAGAGTTACTCGTGCTATCTTTATCTAGTGGGTTGTATCTTTATGCAGGCTTTAAGTTCCTTGTGCTATCTTTATCTAGTGGGTAGTATCTTTTTGCAGGCTTAAAGTTCCTTGTGCTATCTTTATCTAGTGGGTAGTATCTTTATGCAGGCTTAAAGTTCCTTGTGCTATCTTTATCTAGTGGGTAGTATCTTTTTGCAGGCTTAAAGTTCCTTGTGCTATCTTTATCTAGTGGGTTGTATCTTTATGCAGACTTAAAGTTCCTTGTGCTATCTTTATCTAGTGGGTAGTATCTTTTTGCAGGCTTAAAGTTCCTTGTGCTATCTTTATCTAGTGGGCAGTATCTCTATGCAGGCTTAAAGTTTCTTGTGCTATCTTTATCTAGTGGGCAGTATCTTTTTGCAGGCTTAAAGTTCCTTGTGCTATCTTTATCTAGTGGGTAGTATCTTCTTGCAGGCTTAAAGTTCGTTGTGCTATCTTTATCTAGTGGGCAGTATCTTTTTGCAGGCTTAAAGTTCCTTGTGCTATCTTTATCTAGTGGGTAGTATCTTTTTGCAGGCTTAAAGTTCGTTGTGCTATCTTTATCTAGTGGGTAGTATCTTTTTGCAGGCTTAAAGTTCGTTGTGCTATCTTTATCTAGTGGGTTGTATCTTTTTGCAGGCTTAAAGTTCGTTGTGCTATCTCTATCTAGTGGGTTGTATCTTTGTGCAGGCTTAAAGTTCGTTGTGCTATCTTTATTAACTCTTAAGAGTGATATATATATATATATATATATATATATACACTATACAAAGGCATCTTCAGAAATTCTCAAATTCACTTTAAAAGCTGCACTGTCATCTCAATCCATTTTCTCATTATCCTTCTTTTGAATTGCATGTATTATATTTAACCATTATTATAGAAGGAAACAGGCTCTAAATTGTCATACTTATTGTCTGGCCGACTCTTCTCAAATTATATCAATGTTAGCTTGATCGCTCTCATTCTTTGGGGGGTTATGAGAAGTTAAGGCCGCGTCATACAGAGGTCGACCGCGACCCGACAGTAACCCGAAGGCAATGACTTGCAAAAAAAAAATTGCGGTTCGGGTGTATTCGGCCCGATAATCGGGCGACATCGGGTATGATTCTGGTATGTTTGAGTCGTTCTAGTCATGCTCTGGTCATCACCCGAATGTTCGGGTGAGTCGGCCAAAAGTTAGTGTATGCGTTAACTTTTGGGAAATCCTCGAGTGCGTTCGGGTCAAAAAACCGTTACAAAATCCTCGAGTCACCTTCGATTTACATTCGAGTCGTATTCGGCTTACATTCTACCATATTCTGATCGCATTCGACCTATTCGGGTCACTTTCGAGTCAAAAAATTTAACCCGATTCATACCAGAATTGATCGAACCTAAGTGGACTTAGACCCGATGATGTAGACCGTAACCCGAATTAGACTCGATGCTCAGTGGAAAATTCCTACATAAACTTGTTCGAAAGTCAACTGTTACTCGATGCTGACCCGAATTTCAGGATGATGACTGGATGGATACCCGAATACTACTAGAAAATGACTCGATGCATGCCCGACATTCCTAATTAGACTCGATGATTACTCGATCGTGATCCGAATGACTAGAATGTAAGTCGAAGGCTAGTCGAAGCCAAGTCGAATCAAACCCGAACGCGAGCCAATGGGCAGAACCACGTGAAGCATTCCTGTGGGCAGTTGGAGCGACTTATTCTAGTCACGTTCGACTTACATTCTGGTTTCATTCCGGTTGGGTTCCTGACTTCGGGTGGGGTTCGGTTTTCATTCGGTTTTAAGTCGGGTTACTTCGGGTGTGATTCGGTTTTAACTCGGGTTGGTATCGGCTACTCGGGTCACCGTCGATTAGCTTTCGACTCATGGTCGATTCAATTCCGTTCAACTTCTGGTTAGTTTCGAGTAATATACGGGATAACATCGACTCGTATTCGAGACGCATTTGAGTCCCTCGGGTAGCATTCGAATTGCTTTCTAGTCATAGTCAGGGTACGAGTCTCATTCGGGGACTTCGGGTGAATTTGGGTGAAAAGTGCAAGTCATTGCCTTCGGGTTACTGTCGGGTCGCGGTCGACCTCTGTATGACGCGGCCTTTAGAGGGTCACGATGTCAGTCCAGCTCGATGACGCCGGGTAGGATGTGTATGATGAAATAACTTGAGTGATTAAGGAGATATTTCCACTTAAGGGTGAGATTTCTTTTCTGGCGATTTCAAGATTTTTCGATCCATTTCTTTTTGTAAATTTAAAGAACTTTCGTACCATGTAGGTGTCAATTTTGTTTCCTGTCGAGCTTTAGCGAGCCTGCAATTTAGGTGGAACGGGGCATTTCTCTACCGAAATGTACACATTTATTTTGAAGGGGAGTCTTGTGGGTATTTTTGTAAGGTTGATGGAGGTATAGGAAGCAAACTAATAACGAACGAACTAACTAATACACCTTAAGGGGAGATTTCCACTTGAGGGATTTTTTTCTTTACCCCTTTCTCCCTCATGTTTAGCCCCATTGCTTTTGAGATTTTAAGACGTTCGCCCCATTAGTTTGGCGATTTTAAGAAGTTTCACCCCATTTATGTCACTTTTAAGACCTTTCATTCCATTTAGATGTCGATTTTTTCCTGGCGACCGATAGCGAGCCTGTAATTTAAGAGGAACCGGCCTTTGGCCGGGACATTTTTCTACTGAAAAATGTACAAATTTATCTTGAAAGGGGGTCAAGGGGGTGTAAATTCAAGCTTGATGGAAATCTAGGAAACACACTAAAAACCTCCCCTTAAACTTACAAAGTGAGAGGGTCATATCAAAGGTGCTATACACATAATAGGCCTTGTAATACATCTTGTGACCGTGATAGAGCCTGTGCTGCTGCCCTCCCTCACTCCCACATACACACACACACACACATACACCTGGCCCGTACCTCACCTTGAGTTAGGGTCAGTAATCCTATCACTGACAGCAACTCCAACTCTCTCTCTCTCTCTCTCTCTCTCTCTCTCTCTCTCTCTCTCTCTCTCTCTCTCTCTCTCTCTCTCTCTCTCTCTCTCTCCCTCTCTCTCCCTCTCTCTCCCAGCCATTTCAGCTGATGTTTCCGATACTCAAGATACAAATAGCGACTCTCTTCCCCCTCAAGACAACTTCCGTGTCGTGAGGAACAACGTTTGCCCCAAGACCAGGAAACACATACCGATTACCGAGTGTCAAAACCGTTTCCAGATATTCGCAGACTCAGATGACGAAGAGGAAATAGAAGAAGTCCGGCTCGTGGGAGACTCGATGATACGTGGTCAGCTCACAGAGTTTTGCGCCAGGGCACCTAAGACCAGGAAGCGTTTTTGTATCCCTGGTGGTGGTGTGGATGACGTAGTTGCAGCAGTTGACGAAGTATCAAAGCTGGCCCCTGCAAATACAATGTACGTCATCCACGTTGGATCCAACGATATACAGCGAACCCGGTCGGAAGATTTGCTTTTAAAGTACCAGCAGCTGATCAAGTCGTTTAAGGAGAAGTCATCAAGGATCATCGTCTCAGGAATCGTCCCCCGGCTCGGTGTAGAGAGCCGATTTTACAACATAGCCACCAGCACAAATCGTTGTCTAGCAAACCTCTGCAGGAAGGAGAACGTGGGATTCGTCGACACCTGGGACAATTTCTACTACGATGACTATTTGTTTTCGGATGATGGAGTTCATCTGAACCAGGTGGGAGCAGCGCGTTTTGGGCGTCTTCTCAACGATGCGGTGAAGGATTTTCGGAGAAGAAATCGACTCAGCACAGGACAACCAGGAAGGAGGACCGAAGACAGCGAGGACGGCAATCTACAAAGGAATTAAATACTAATCCGTCAAGAACCGCGAATTTGGATAAAGCTCCACCAACACGACCCAAATTCAAAACCGTCAGGGATAACGACCGAGGACCGAGGACAGCCATGAATGTAAATGTAGATCCGACCAGAACCAAAAATTCTATGAAAGAACGATCTGCGAGTTCTAAAACCGCAACTTTAAAGGTTTTCTATGCAAACGCTCGTAGCATACGCAATAAATTTTCAGATTTAGAGGAACTAGTGTTTACAGAAAATTATGATGTGATTGGCATAACAGAATCTTGGCTCAATACACAAGATAGAGACTTTTTAGCAGAGTATTCACTTCCCGGTTATGTAATGTTTGAGAACAGCCGAATAAATAAAAATGGAGGTGGCGTTTTATTTTATATCAAAGAAAGTCTTAACCCGACCCTCGTGTCAAAACCTCAAATTGTGAACGTCGACACATCTTTTGTGCTAATAAAGAATAATAAAGGTACAAAAATAATACTTGCGTTAATATACAGACCTCCAGCTCAATCAGTGCAAACTGACCGAGAAATTTACGAACAAATTGCAGATGTAAGTAACTCACAAGATACCGTAATTTTTGGCGACTTTAATTTACCTGTGACCAAGTGGGGCGATACTCTTACTTCACACTCCGGACATGACTTGTATACGAACTTGCAAGAGAGTTCGCTTTATCAATTTGTTCGAATGCCGACCCGTGGTAATAACGTTCTTGACATTGTACTTGCAACAAAAGAAGAATTGATAGAGAATTTGAATGTTGGTGATGAATTCAGTAACAGCGACCATCGTACGATAACTTTCACTTTAAAGTTTACTAGTAACGAACCAAATAGTAGCATCGAAAAAGTCCCTAATTTCAAGAAAGCAAACTTCCATAAACTTAGAGCTATGTTTAAAGAAACTGACTGGAGCTTTTTAATTAACAATAACGACATAAATACATCTTGGAAGTTATTCGAAACCACTTACCTAAAAGCAGTGCAAGACTGCATACCATCGAAAATACGGCGTCCAGGCCATAATAATAAGCCCAAATGGTGGAATAAAGATATTTCAAACTGCCTGCTTGCTAAAAAATGTGCTAATGATAGATTAAAATCCTCACAAAATGACGAAGAACGGGTGAAATTTGTAGAGCTACGACGCAAAGCCAAAAAGTTAATTAAGCAAAGTAAAAAGACCTTAGAGTTACATATTGCGAATCAAAGTAAAACAAACCCGAAAGAATTCTATAGTTATATCAGAAAGAAAAAAGTAGTTACTTCAACTGTTGGACCGTTAGTCGATGAAAAAGGAGAATACACCAAAGACGAAGTACAAATGAGTAATGCCCTCAATACCTTCTTTGCATCAGTTTTTACAACAGAAGACCTCAGTGATATCCCTACACCATCGCCGATTCAGATTGATAATTCAGATGTTCTAAGCAATATCACCGTTACAGAGAGAGAAGTATTGAATTGTTTAGATAAACTCAAGGTAAATAAAACGCCAGGACCTGATACAATCTCGCCTAGAGTTCTAAAGGAAGCTAAGAATGAGCTCTCCAAACCACTGACATTACTATTCAATAAATCCTTGCAGTCTGGAACTATGCCTGATCAGTGGAAGCTAGCCAACGTAACACCGATATTCAAAAAAGGCAGCAAATCCCTACCCAGTAACTATCGTCCAATTAGCTTAACCTCAGTTGTATGTAAAATGCTAGAAACGGTCATACGAGACAGACTCGTAAATCACTTGGAGGAAAATAACATACTTAAAGATACTCAACACGGCTTTCGTAAAAAACGTTCCTGTTTAACAAACCTCTTAGACTTCTTCCACGATATCCTCGACCTCTACGATGAGAGTAAAGCTGTAGATATTATATACCTTGATTTTCAAAAGGCCTTTGACAAAGTTCCCCACAAACGTTTACTGCTAAAACTAAAAGCGCATGGAATACAAGACGGTGTGTTGAAATGGATAGAAAATTGGCTCAGCAACAGAAAGCAAAGGGTAGTCATAAACGGTAAGGCATCTAAATGGACCAATGTAAGTAGCGGGGTACCCCAGGGATCGGTACTAGGACCAATTCTCTTTCTAATTTACATCAACGACATAGATGAGGGTCTCACCTGCACAATCTCAAAATTTGCTGACGATACAAAAATTGCAAATAGCGTACTCTCAAAAGAACAAGTTGACGATATGCAACACAATCTAGATAAATTGTCATGTTGGGCCCAAATTTGGCAAATGAGTTTCAATGCGGATAAATGTAAAGTACTACATGTCGGATACCTAAATGAGAAAGCAAACTATTCGATGAATGGCACTCAGCTTAAGAATGTAAACAGAGAAACCGATCTGGGAGTAACAATATCGAGTAACCTAAAACCGAGTCAACAATGTTCAGAAGTTGTTAAGAAGGCAAACAAAATAATTGGCTTTATAGGCAGGTCATTTGAGCATAAATCCAAAGAAGTTATCCTAACCCTTTACAATTCCTTAGTCCGCCCTCTTCTGGAATACTGCGTTCAATCCTGGTGCCCTTATTACCAAAAAGATATAAACAAGCTAGAACGAGTTCAACGTAGAGTTACCAAAATGATACCTAGCCTAAAGAACAAACCATACGAAGAGCGTCTTAGAGAATTAAATCTATTTCCTTTAACCCAGCGCAGATTAAGAGGCGACTTAATTCAAGTGTTCAAAATCATCAAAGGCATCGACAATATGAACTGTAGTAAGTACTTCACTATCGACCAATCTAATTACACGCGGGGAAACGGTTGCAAAATTATTGGTAAATCTTTTAACTCGCACGAATCTAAGAATTTCTTCTTCAATCGAGTTGTCAACTTGTGGAATGGGCTTCCCCGAGACGTTATAGACTGCAGCACCGTTGATTCATTTAAATTCCGCCTAGACAAATATCTCGCATCAAACCCGCGACTGACTGCGTTTGTAAATGAATAACTTTATCCTCCCCTCAGTTACTAACCCATCTGTCCCCTACTAACTTCCTAGTCCTGCCACGTTAGTGGCAGGGCAGTAGTTCCCTTTCCAATGTTCCCTTACCCACTCTAAACCACTGTTTGGACACTTGATCCTCAGTGTTTTGGAGGACAAGCAACCTAGAAGGGTCACTAGATCTGTTGTTGCTTGATTTCCTTTGTACTCCTTTGTACTCTCTCTCTCTCTCCTCTCTCTCTCTCTCTCTCCTCTCTCTCTCTCTCTCTCTCTCTCTCTCTCTCTCTCTCTCTCTCTCTCTCTCTCTCTCTCTCTCTCTCTCTCTCTCTCTCTCTCTCTCTCTCTCCCCCCCCAACTCTGCACCACCTCCACCCTCAATCTTCCGTTATAGCCTTAACCCTTTCTATACCGGCGACGTCCTAATTATTTCATTCTACCTACACTGTATTTAGACGATTGTGTGCAGTTTAAGAAGGCTCTGCAGTAACATAAAGGGTTAAGTGAGATCGTCGGAAGCCTGTTAATTGCTGGAGTCCCTTTGTATTCTGTCTAACATCGTCTAGTAGTAGCCACAATAAAGTTAAATGGACGGTACCGGTCCTTAATGGATGAATAGTGTGCTAATGTGTTGTATTACCCATTAAAGGGAGATGGGGCGTTTTTCTGGTCCCCCTTCTTCCTCATGTTTAGTCCCATTAGTTTTCAGTTTAAATTACGTTCGGCTCATTAGTCTGGACATTTTACCCCATGTTGTTGTCAATATTAAGACTTTTCGTGTCACTTAGGTGTCGATTTTTTCTTGGTGAGCGATAGCGAGCCTGTAATTGAAGAAGAAACGGCCTTCGGCCGGGACATTTTTCTATCGAAAACTTTACACATTTATCTTGAAGGAGGGTCTTGGGGGTGAGGGGGTGGGGGGGGTGGGGGGGTTAAAGCTTGAGGGAGGTCTGGGGAGGAAACTAAACAAAAATGAAAACAAATACAGTACCATAAATGAGGAAATAAATACGCCCTTCCCCCCCCCATTACGGTGTTTACCATGTGTCCTCCTGTTACACCCATCACCTCCCTCACAGTACTATTATGGCAAGATTATATTCAGATTAGGAAGGGTGTATCAAAGTCAGAGAGTTAATTGATACAGTCTTTACCCTTATAATGGCCACAGATCCTGCCTAAATTGTATCAAATCGTCCAATGATAGCCAGAATAAACAGTCAAAATGCGTCATGATCTTCAAAGGGTTAGGTTAAATCCACCCCAACCTCCAACTTCCGTTATAACCTTAAGGGGAGGTTTTTAGTTTGTTCCCTAGACTTCCATCAAGCTTAAAATTACACCCCTAGACCCCCTTTCAAGATAAAGTTGTATATTTTTTTTCAGTAGAAAAATTTCCCGGCTAAGGGCCGGTTCCTCTTAAATTACAGGCTCGTTATTGCTCGCCAGGATAAAATCGACACCTAAATAGCACAAAAGGTCATAAAATTGACAGAAATGAGGCGAAAGTTCTTAAAATAGCCAAACTAAAAGTAATGGAGCTAAACATGAAGGAGAAAGGTGTCCAGAAAATAATCGAGTGGAAATCTCCCCTTAACCCCTTCAGCACCATGACGTAGTTTGCATCATATTCTGGTTACCATTAGACGATTTTCTTTAGTTTATAATTTACCTATTCAACTCAAGTGGGTAAATACGATCTCAATAAACCCTCTGAACAATTATAGGTCCTTCCTAAGCTCCATTATAATGTCTAATTATAGCCTGAAATGGAAGGTAAAAAGGCGTCATGGTGCTGAAAGGGTTAATAGTGCGGTAATATGTCTTCTTACCCATTAAGGTGTTTACCATGTGTCCTCCTGTCACACCCATCACCTCACACTCAATGAGGACACGCCTCTTTCTGAGGTGTTACAGATGCCATTAGATTATCTTATTCAGCTTAACAAAGGCCTGTGGGAGTCCATTGATATATTAGTCGTGTTTTTAACTTTCCATAACAAATACAATCGCATAGGGCCCAGTAAATGCAAAAGGCGTATCAGTAATATATGGGTTAATGCAGTATGCTAATCCGTCTTACTCCCAATTAATGTGTTTATCGTGTCCCCCTTACCTGACACCCATCATCCCTCACTGACTCTTAACCCGTTCCCCTGTACACTCTCACTCAGCGCCAGGTACAGTTGGCCGCATAAGTTCTTAACCCGTTCCCCTGTACATTCTCACTCAGCGCCAGGTACAGTTGGCCGCATAAGTTCTTTCCTTCTCCGTGATTTTATTTATGGATATATTATAAGTTGCATGGTTGCCATTAAGAGGGTACCGGTAGTTATTAAGTAGTTAATTCATCCTAATACTCAACTGCTTAAAAAATAAAACTAAGATGCGGCCCCACAATTAGTGGATGAGTTCGTACACTACTCCACTCCACCACAAATTTTTTCACTTATTTATTTGTATTTTATCTTATTTATTTATTTTTGTTTTTGTGTGAATGAAGGAGACAAAATGGAAGCTGTCTCCTCTGTCGCCTCCACCATCTCCACCAATAACAAACACAAAATACACAAGATCTGGACGTTTAATTGAGCCGACCCCCAGCCAGGCGTGGGATCTCAGCTATTATTGCGTCCGCTGAGCATAATGACCCACGGGCTCTCAGGTCAACTGCCATTAGTCACTCTCCAACCTCAGCCCAGTCAACGTCTCCCTGTACCTTTCTGTTTCTCGACCACAGATCTACATCCATTCAGTAATATGGACAGACGGAAGAGGAAGAATACATCGTCTGCGACACCCTCAGCAACTTCTCGCTCACCTGAAGAAGACCACCAAGAATACCATTCTGTCCCTTATTTAAAGTTAAATTTAAAATAATCAGTTTCATTGGCTGAATAGACACTGCGCAAAATTAAACTAAGAATATGTTTGGAATCCTTGCAACATGGAAAGTCCACTGATATAAGGTGAAATGAATTTGGGCCCATATCTTAGGGCACGAGGGCTGTTGGATATGCAATAAGTGCCTTTTCGAGCCGTTTTCTTGACTCTGCTAAAACACAATTTCCCACAAAAATTCCCCAATTATAATTCTGCTGCTACTAATGGATCTGGATTGTATGTATGTATGTATAGGTGCAGGGCGCTAGGAATCCTCCTCATCTTGTCAAATTCACCTACTAAGCGAGACAGAGAAAGGGGCGAGGGAACACGAAAGTGGTCCTGCATCCTAAGAATTGGAACTTTAAATGTTGTTTCTGTTTGGGCTCTGTATCAAGTCAGCCACCCCCATCTGTGGGGCATTGTGCCTGAGTATATTATACATATATACAATTATATACTAATGGATCCAGGGGGTTGTAGTGTACTTGGAAAGAATACTTTCCTAAGATTTAATCCTTCACAGAAAAGATGTTTTTACACCATTTTTAACAGCTGACCACAGGGTAAAAACGCCCAAAAGTATAAATGCCATATACCGGTGGAATCGCGACGTCCGGGCGAATCCAGACATACCCTTAATAATTATAAATTATAAAATTACCCGCTGTTAATTAATTCGCTGTTAAATTAATAATACTAATTTTGGTTGTCTTGATTGCGCCAAATTGACAAAGCGCACAATTAAACCACGAACATATTTCGAATCCTTACACTATGGGAAGTCCATGGATATAAGGATAAATGCATCCTTACACTATGGGGAGTCCATGGATATAAGGATAAATGCATCCTTACACTATGGGAAGTCCATGGATATAAGGATAAATGCATCCTTACACTATGGGGAGTCCATGGATATAAGGATAAATGAATCCTTACACTATGGGAAGTCCATGGATATAAGGATAAATGAATCCTTACACTATGGGGAGTCCATGGGTATAAGGATAAATGAATCCTTACACTATGGGAAGTCCATGGATATAAGGATAAATGAATCCTTACACTATGGGGAGTCCATGGATATAAGGATAAATGAATCCTTACACTATGGGGAGTCCATGGATATAAGGATAAATGCATATGGGCCCATATCTTAGGGCACAGGAGCCGGCGAATATATGAAATGTGCCTTTTGTAGCGGTTTACCTGTCTCTGCTAAAAACGATTTCCCACAATAATGCCCCATTCTTAATTCTGTTGCTACTAATGGATCCATGGGGTTATAATGTAATTGGGAAAAAATACTTTCCTAAAGTAAACTCCCTCAGAGATATCACGTTTGTACACCAAAACGGCCAAACATAAAAATGTCACATACTGTTTAAATCGTAACGTCATGACAAATTCAGATATACCCCTAAAAATTCTAAATTTCAAAATTACCCTAGAACTTGGATTTCTTAGCCAAGACTATAATTTAGTTAAATTAAATATAACCAGATTGACTGTGCCAAATTTGCAAAGCCCAGTTAAATCACGAAGTTTTAGGAAATTGGGGTTGTAGTTATCGATATTTAGCAGAATTAATAGCTAAAACACGGTTGTGGTATATATATATATATATATATAATCCAATTCAACATACTTTTTATCCATCAGAAACCTAAATAATTATTGCATCTCTGATTAATATCGGTATCTACAGTTCCAACTACCCTATAGCCTGAAACTCGCACAACACTAAGCTATGTTGCGCACATGGAGAGGGGAAACATATCCTCGGGTTGTGCTGCCGCATATATACAGTATAATTTTTTTTTTTTTTGTTTTTTTTTTTTTTGTAATGAAAACACACACATGGCTGTGCTATTGCATGAGCTCAATGGGAGGGTGTGTTTGCACATGAACAAAGGGACAACATATATATTTTACACACAAATAAAAGCAGATCTCGCTTGACAATATAAAAACCCAGGTTATACATTTGCTCAAAATCATTATCAGTCTGTGTCTGTGCAAACAAAAGTTGTGTTTGCCCTCACAAAGATAGATGTTAATTTCTGTAACACAAAAAACACTTTGGGCTTTGTATAAAATTAATAATAAAGTCTTAGATAATCTAATGAGTGAACTATGGAATATTGTATTAACCAAAGTATGAAGTGTATTTAAAGTTTATGTTATAATTCACATTCCTTAAGAATTCTTACAAGATGGACCTACTGTAATTGCACTTAACATAAATAAATAAACAAATACAAATAACACAAATAAAATAAAATAAATAAATAAATAAAATCCTTGCAGTGTATTATGAAAGATGGCTCCTACGACTTGGCATGGAATTAAATTTTCCTCAAATATTATTCCCTAGTAGAATTTATCATGTCACAGTCGAGTGAGGTAAAGCATGGGATGTCATTCTGATTGGCTGCAGTTCGAATCCTGACTGAGGCCTAAATATATATATATATATATATATATATATATATATATATATATATATATATATATATATATATATCTATCTATCTATCTATTGCCTGACGCAGTGATCCCCGAAGGGGTGGCCACGAACGAACCGCCCCCATGCACCTCTGTCCCCAGTCAGTCGATGCCCCTCCCCCCAACTAGCACCGCCTTCGTTCTTGTACTTCCTCACTCCATCCTTCCACCTCTCATTCGGGCTACCTCTCCCTCTCTGTCCCTCCACCTCGCTCTCGTACACCCTCTTAGTCATTCTCTCGCTTTCCATACGTTCCATATGGCCGAACCATCTCAAGTTGTTCCTTTTCACACTTTCCAGCACATCTACCTCCACACCACACCTCCTTCTTACTTCCTCATTAGTCTGTCTATCCCTCCATGTAACTCCGCACGCACTCCTTAAGTAATTCATTTCCACTGCTCTCACTCTTGGTCTGAGTCTCTCCACCAACGTCCATGCTTCGCTTCCGGAAGTCAATGTCGGGATTACCACACTGTCATGCAAGGACTTCTTCACTTCCATACTGACCACCCTATTTCTTGTTACTGCTTTTAGCGTTCCTACAACCCTCTTCCCCTGTTGTACCCTCTCCCGCACTTGTTCATCCATAGTCCCATCTTTACTCAACACACTGCCCAGATACTTAAAAGAGTTGACGATCTCCATAGCCTGACCGTTCAGCTTCACCTCCTGATATATATATATAACTAACAATATTAGTAGCAAAGAAAAATAAAACTTTATCATACAATACAGTTAGAATGTTTTAAACATTATAAATATACGTGCTTATTAAAATACAGACCCTCCAAACGGTTGGTGTCTGCAAGCAGGAGCCAGGAAAATTAATACAAAAAATTTAAACTTCTTGCGAAGATTTCAGTGCTTAAAAACAATCTCCATTGGTATTTGCGGTTGTCTTACTGCACCCCTTTTTTTGCATATATATATATATATACTGTTGCATGCCTAGAGTTTTTATATCCTCCTACCAGTCTGTTTGCCTTGACCCCCCTTCACTCTCCACCATCACCAAATACACGTAGCTTCCTTCTCTTGCACAATCATCTAGCTTCTTTTTTACTTTATTGTATTCAACAGCTCCTGATGTATTGTGCTCTCTCGGTTCTGTCCTGCTATGGCGTTTTCAACACCTCCTGATGTATTGCGCTCTCTCGGTTCTGTCCTGCTATGGCGTTTTCAACACCTCCTGATGTATTGTGCTCTCTCGGTTCTGTCCAGCTATGGCGTTTTCAACACCTCCTGATGTATTGTGCTCTCTCGGTTCTGTCCTGCTATGGCGTTTTCAACACCTCCTGATGTATTGTGCTCTCTCGGTTCTGTCCTGCTATGGCGTTTTCAACACCTCCTGATGTATTGTGCTCTCTCGGTTCTGTCCTGCTATGGTGTTTTCAACACCTCCTGATGTATTGTGCTCTCTCGGTTCTGTCCTGCTATGGCGTTTTTCAATCTTGTTTCACTATTTATTAAGGGGAGATTATTATTTACTTATTTATTATTGTTATTTAGTTTCCTCCCCAGACCTCCATCAAGAATAAAATATGCCTCCAAGACCCCCTTCGAGATCATTTAGTATTTATGTATACAGTATATTATGTATATGTGTGCCTGCCTGCCTGCCTGCTTGCCACCTAGGCCACTGAAGGTCAACCCCAGTGATAGCCTACCCAACATGCCTCTTACCTTAGCCTAATCCACCCCCCCCCCCCCCACCTCTCTCTCTCTCTCTCTCTCTCTCTCTCTCTCTCTCTCTCACAGCGATATTTCGCTGTGTATTGACTGATAAACTTTGTGTTGGCGCCACTAGCGCCATCTGTTGTTTTGTTTTGTTTGTAAACAAACGCTCTCTTCTTAGTTGATATAAAATCGTAGCCCCTAATTTTACCCATTACCTACTGTAGTAAGTATCAATTTAACTGCCTTGTATGTAAGTAAAGCTTTGCATATTAATTTGCTAATAAACAATATTGTGTACTAACTAACCTGCCTACAGGAACGAACGCCGACGCCATTTTGTAAACAAACTTTTTTTGGGGGATTATACATATTAAATTCCAGCCAATTTTGTAGTAAATTTAAGTGCATTCATTTATCTTTTCCCCCTAGATATATTCTTGACTTTTTCTCCTCAGAGTGATTTTACTTTAAGCTAAGGGTGGTATTTGTACAAACTAACCTAGCCTAACCCAACCTGCCAAGCTTTTAACCTAATCCAAACCTAGCCTAGCCTATAGCCAGCCAATCTGTTGTTCTTATTAACTCTAGTAGATATTGTATTTAGTATCCTACTGTAGCTATATATATCTGTAATTTTAGTTGTTGCTTGCACGATCTCGTAGTAACCTTTGACTGATACATTTTGTTTTGTTTTATCTAAAAAGAGTAGGCTACTGCTTTACTAGGCTACAGTGACACCAGGGCCATCTGTTGATACAGTATATTAACCCCTTGTGTGCGGTCACACTTTATTTTTATATAATCTCTATTTGGTGAATTGTATATTTAGTTACATATTCTGTTATATATATATTTGTTTAAGGTTAGGTTATCACACCTGGTAGCCTATTTCTGCGTATTTCAATTTTATTATTTTTGGTTAGGCTATTCAACGCTGGTAGCCTATTGGTGCGTATTTCAATTTTTTAAAAACTTTTGGTTAGGCTATCGCCCCTGGAAGCCTAATTCTGCGTATCTCAATTTGTTTTGTTTTCGGTTAGGCTATCACCCCTGATAACCTATTGTTGTGTATTTCAACATATTTGTTTTCGGTGGTTGAAGTGATTGAAGTGTTTCTAAAGTGAGTGAAGTGTTTTAAAGTGAGTGAAGTGTTTTAAAGTGAGTTAAGTGTTTTAAAGTGAGTTAAGTGTTTTAAAGTGAGTTAAGTGATCTGAAGAAACTGACTGTTACCATGCCTCGCACTTGTACCAACTGCGCCGGTAGGTTTGGTGAGTCCATGTTTGTTACTGTCAATCTTCAAGTCTGCCGTCTCTGCTAGCAACAAGAGAATTTGACAGTGAAATTAGATGAAGCCTACAACAAGATCAACGTCCTCACCATGAAGCTGGAATCACTCCAAGAGTTTGTAACACTCAACATTGGAGTACCACAAACTTCAATTGTCACCGCAACTCCAGCAGGCACCAACGCCCCAACGTCAACTGCCAACAATTCAACGCCTGCAGTAGCCATTTCATCTGATGGTTCCAATACTCAAGAAACAAATAGTAACTCTCTTCCCCCTCAAGACAACTTCCGTGTCGTGAGGAACAACGTTTGCCCCAAGACCAGGAAACCCATACCGATTACCGAGTGTCAAAACCGCTTCCAGATACTCGCAGACTCAGATGACGAAGCGGAAATAGAAGAAGTCCGGCTCGTGGGAGACTCGATGATACGTGGTCAGCTCACAGAGTTTTGCGCCAGAGCACCTAAGACCAGGAAGCGTTTTTGTATCCCTGGTGGTGGTGTGGATGACGTAGTTGCTGCAGTTGACGAAGTATCTAAGCTGGCCCCTGCTAATACAATGTACGTCATCCACGTTGGATCCAACGATGTACAGCGAACCCGGTCGGAAGATTTGCTTTTAAAGTACCAGCAGCTGATCAAGTCGTTTAAGGAGAAGTCATCAAGGATCATCGTCTCAGGAATCGTCCCCCGGCTTGGTGTAGAGAGCCGATTTTACAACATAGCCACCAGCACAAATCGTTGTCTAGCAAACCTCTGCAGGAAGGAAAACGTGGGATTCGTCGACACCTGGGACAATTTCTACTACCATGACTATTTGTTTTCGGACGATGGAGTTCATCTGAACCAGGTGGGAGCAGCACGTTTTGGGCGTCTTCTCAACGATGCGGTGAAGGATTTTCGGAGAAGAAATCGACTCAGCACAGGACAACCAGGAAGGAGGACCGAAGACAGCGAGGGCGGCAACCTGCGAAGGAATTAAATGCTAATCTGTCAAGAACCGCGAATTTGGATAAAGCTCCACCAACACGACCCAAATTCAAAACCGCCAGGGATAACGACCGAGGACCGATGTCAGCCATGAATGTAAATATAGATCCGATCAGAACCAAAATTTTTATTAAAGAACGTTCTGTGAGTTCTAAAACCGCAACTTTAAAGGTTTTCTATGCAAACGCTCGTAGCATACGCAATAAATTTTCAGATTTAGAGGAACTAGTGTTTACTGAAAATTATGATGTGATTGGTATAACAGAATCTTGGCTCAATACAGTAGATAGAGACTTTTTAGCAGAGTATTCACTTCCCGGTTATGTAATGTTTGAGAAAAGCCGAATAAATAAAAATGGAGGTAGCGTTTTATTTTATATCAAAGAAAGTCTTAACCCGACCCTCTTGTCAAAACCTCAAATTGTGAACGTCGACACATCTTTTGTGCTAATAAAGAATAATAAAGGTACAAAAATAATACTTGCATTAATATACAGACCTCCAGCTCAATCAGTGCAAACTGACCGAGAAATTTATGAACAAATTGCAGATGTAAGTAACTCACAAGATACCGTATATTTTGGCGACTTTAATTTACCTGTGACCAAGTGGGGCGATACTCTTACTTCACACTCCGGACATGACTTGTATACGAACTTGCAAGAGAGTTCGCTTTATCAATTTGTTCGAACACCGACCCGTGGTAATAACGTTCTTGACATTGTACTTGCAACAAAAGAAGAATTAATAGAGAATTTGAATGTTGGTGATGAATTCAGTAACAGCGACCATCGTACGATAACTTTCACTTTAAACTTTACTAGTAACGAACCAAATAGTAGCATCGAAAAAGTCCCTAATTTCAAGAAAGCAAACTTTCATAAACTTAGAGCTATGTTTAAAGAAACTGACTGGAGCTTTTTAATTAACAATAACGACATAAATACATCTTGGAAGTTATTCGAAACCACTTACCTAAAAGCAGTGCAAGACTGCATACCATCGAAAATACGGCGTCCAGGCCATAATAATAAGCCCAAATGGTGGAATAAAGATATTTCAAACTGCCTGCTTGCTAAAATTTTTGCTAATGATAGATTAAAATCCTCACAAAATGACGAAGAACGGGTGAAATTTGTAGAGCTACGACGCAAAGCCAAAAAGTTAATTAAGCAAAGTAAAAAGACCCTAGAGTTACATATTGCGAATCAAAGTAAAACAAACCCGAAAGAATTCTATAGTTATATCAGAAAGAAAAAAGTAGTTACTTCAACTGTTGGACCGTTAGTCGATGAAAATGGAGAATACACCAAAGACGAAGTACAAATGAGTAATGCCCTCAATACCTTCTTTGCATAAGTTTTTACAACAGAAGACCTCAGTGATATCCCTACACCATCGCCGATTCAGATTGATAATTCAGATGTTCTAAGCAATATCACCGTTACAGAGAGAGAAGTATTGAATTGTTTAGATAAACTCAAGGTAAATAAAACGCCTGGACCTGATACAATCTCGCCTAGAGTTCTAAAGGAAGCTAAGGATGAGCTCTCCAAACCACTGACATTACTATTCAATAAATCCTTGCAGTCTGGAACTATGCCTGATCAGTGGAAGATAGCCAACGTAACACCGATATTCAAAAAAGGCAGCAAATCCCTACCCAGTAACTATCGTCCAATTAGCTTAACCTCAGTTGTATGTAAAATGCTAGAAACGGTCATAAGAGACAGACTCGTAAATCACTTAGAGGAAAATAACATGCTTAAAGATACTCAACACGGCTTTCGTAAAAAACGTTCCTGTTTAACAAACCTCTTAGACTTCTTCCACGATATCCTCAACCTCTACGATGAGAGTAAAGCTGTAGATATTATATACCTTGATTTTCAAAAGGCCTTTGACAAAGTTCCCCACAAACGTTTACTGCTAAAACTAAAAGCGCATGGAATACAAGACGGTGTGTTGAAATGGATAGAAAATTGGCTCAGCGACAAAAAAGCAAAGAGTAGTCATAAACGGTAAGGCATCTAAATGGACCAATGTAAGTAGCGGGGTACCCCAGGGATCGGTACTAGGACCAATTCTCTTTCTAATTTACATCAACGACATAGATGAGGGTCTCACCTGTACAATCTCAAAATTTGATGACGATACAAAAATTGCAAATAGCGTACTCTCAAAAGATCAAGTTGACGATATGCAACACAATCTAGATAAATTGTCACATTGGGCCCAAATTTGGCAAATTAGTTTCAATGCGGATAAATGTAAAGTACTACATATCGGATACCTAAATGAGAAAGCAAACTATTCGATGAATGGCACTCAGCTTAAGAATGTAAACAGAGAAACCGATCTGGGAGTAACAATATCGAGTAACCTAAAACCGAGTCAACAATGTTCAGAAGTTGTTAAGAAGGCAAACAAAATAATTGGCTTTATAGGCAGATCATTTGAGCATAAATCCAAAGACGTAATCCTAACCCTTTTACAATTCCTTAGTCCGCCCTCTTCTGGAATACTGCGTTCAATGCTGGTGCCCTTATTACCAAAAAGACATAAACAAGCTAGAACGAGTTCAACGTAGAGTTACCAAAATGATACCTAGCCTAAAGAACAAACCATACGAAGAGCGAAGAGCGTCTTAGAGAATTAAATCTATTTCCTTTAACCCAGCGCAGATTAAGAGGTGACTTAATTCAAGTGTTCAAAATCATCAAAGTCATCGACAATATGAACTGTAGTAAGTACTTCACTATCGACCAATCTAATTACACGCGGGGAAACGGTTGCAAAATTATTGGTAAATCTTTTAACTCACACGAATCTAAGAATTTCTTCTTCAATCGAGTTGTCAACTTGTGGAATGGGCTTCCCCGAGACGTTATAGACTGCAGCACCGTTGATTCATTTAAATTCCGCCTAGACAAATATCTCGCATCAAACCCGCGACTGACTGCGTTTGTAAATGAATAACTTTATTTTATCCTCCCCTCAGTTACTAACCCATATGTCCCCTACTAACTTCCTAGTCCTGCCACGTTAGTGGCAGGGCAGTAGTTCCCTTTCCAATGTTCCCTTACCCACTCTAAACCACTGTTTGGACACTTGATCCTCAGTGTTTTGGAGGACAAGCAGCCTAGAAGGGTCACTAAATATGTTGTTGCTTGATTTCCTTTGTACCTTTGTACTCCTTTGTACTCTCTCTCTCTCTCTCTCTCGTAACTACGGACACTGCTGCTACTACCTACTAGCTCATGTCCAGCTTATCAAGGTTATTCGTCTTGGGCTAAAGTATTGCTTATAATTTTTATATTTTACACCATCTTTCTTGTTCACACACACACATACACACACACACTTTGACACATACAAACCTGGGGTATATTCTGACATCAATACTGTACACACGAACAAAATAAGCATGACGATATCCACATAATTACAAACAAAGGTCCACGCACACACACACATACATACACAATCTCAAATTAAAAAACATACACACGCACACACCAGACCATTCATCTCATCCGATCAGTCCCCCCTCCCCCCTCCTCCCCCTTCCATAATCTAACCTGTCCCATTACTTCCTTCCTATCATCCCCCCTTCCCCCCTCCTCTCTCTCCATCCACTCATTCGTCTATCTTTCTCTCCTCTCTATCCACTATACGTCTCTCTATCTTCCTCCTCTCCCCTCTCTATCCCTTCCTTCGTCTATTTTTCTCTTCATCGTCCTCTATCCATCCATTCTTCTCTCTCTCTCTCCCTCATCTCTATCCATCCATTCTTCTATCTCTCTCTCCCCGCCTTCGCTATCCATCTATTCGTCTATCTATCTTCCCTTACCTCGCTACCCACCCATTCGTCTATATTTCTCTCTTTCCTTCTTATTCACCCATTGGTATATCGTTCTACCCTTCCTTCTTATACATTATATAGAAACATAATGCTATATTCAATTAATTGTTCTGGGTTCCTGTAAATAAGTAAATATCCGTTGTAGATGAACTGAATAAACTAGCCTCAAAACATGGGAATATTCAACTTAAAACAAATTCATTTCCTCCATCCCTCCCCTCCTTTCTTCCTTCCTCCCTCCCCTCCTACCTCCATCCCCAACTTCCTCCCTACATTCATCCCCAACTTCCTCCCTACCTTCCTCCCCAACCTCTTCCCTTCCTCCCTCCCCACTTTCCCCTCCAACGTCCTCCCCCTCCTCCCTTCATCCCCAATGTCCTCCTCCTCTCCCATACCTTCATCTCCAACTTCCTCCCTCCCTCCCTCCCTACCTCCATCCCCAACATCCTACCCCTCCCCCTCCTTCCCTCCCTCCTCCAATTCCCAGAGTCAGACGGACGTCGGGGATTTTCTTAGGGATTTCTCGTGCCTGGTCGTCAAGCAGGGGATTAGGGAGGAAGGGAAGGGGGAGGAGGGAAGGGGAGGGAGAGAAGACGGAAGGAATAAAGGAAATATATAAAGGAAAAGGGGGAGAACGAATGGAAGGGAGAGAGAGAGCGGGAGGAAAATAAGAAGATCAAATTATAGTAAGGAAGGGAAAGAGGAACAAATGAAATAAGGGAGAACAAGCAGAAAGAGAGAGAAAGAGAGAGAGAGAGAGAGAGAGAGAGAGAGAGAGAGAGAGAGAGAGAGAGAGAGAAAGAGAGAGAGAGAGAGAGAGAGGAAGAAGAAGAAGAAGAAGAAGAAGAAGAAGAAGAAGAAGAAGAAGAAGAAGAAGAAAACAAAGAGAACAATAAGAACAGAAACATAAGAACAAGAAGAAGAATAACAAGAACAAAACAAGAAGAAGCAGCAGCTAGAGACACAGACTATCAAACTAAGACGAATGTGGTGTTTCCTCCCCCTGATGATGGTTCCAAGAAAGATGATACGGAGCTCCCCCTTACCAAATCAGTTTCAAAGACCCTGCTGGAGACATCTGCTGCTCCCCGCGTGATAAGCCGCGGCCGACTCGAGCTACATGGGGACCAGGGCCGATATTCACTATAGTATTCTTAGAACCTTTAACATATTACTACTATTTTGTACCGGGATAATTCTAGGTAGTGTCAACTTGGGTAAGAATAGGACAACCATTATTGTGATAATAAACCGTGTACATCTAAGGAACTTCGGTCGCCCACAATCTATTCATGCAAGCCACCCCACAGGCCCACACACTTCCGACACACACACACACACACACACACACACACACACACACACCACACACACATACACATTGCTTAAGATGGGACGGCGCTCGAGTGTGGTTACAGAAGACAAGAGTTCAAGTTCAAACAGAAACACCGGAGTTTTGAAGAGGTGACCTATCAGTCTTGCAGCTCTACAGTGTTATAAAGTGACATGACTACAATGGCATATACAATAAATAGTCAGTATCATCACCAACTCGCAGCACTGATGTCCAACCATAAAGGAACTTCATGTGGCGATAGTATGGGAACACTCATCAATCAACATGTGACGTGTAAAAATACGTATCATTTTGCATGGCAAAAATGAATATATATATATATATATATATATATATATATATATATATATATATATATATATATATATATATATATATATATATATATATATATATATAATAATAAACTGTACCATATACAGTATCATTAATAAAGAATAGACCGGTATATTGATTACATAACTCAAATGTTGTTGTCTGTACAGTCAGTGTAGACACTGTAGAGGATATATCTCTGTACATCTACAACACATAACACGTTCCCCAGAGACCTTATATGGAGTAGTACCCCCCTTAACCCCTTCCTCTACCTCTCGGACACTCACACCTGCACACCCACACATCTGTACACCCACACACCTGTACACCCACACACCTGCAAACACCCCCACCCCCACACACCTATACACCTGCACACCCACACACATGTAAACTCACACACCTGCAAACACACCCACGCACCCACACACCTGTACACTAACACACCTGCACACCCACACACCTGCAAACTCACACACCTGCACACCCACACCTGTACACCAACATACATGTACACCCACACACCTGTACAACCACACACCTGCAGACCCACACACCTGTACACTAACACACCTGTACACTCACACACCTGCAAACACACACACACCTGCACACCCACACACCTGCAAATCCACACACCTGTACACTCACACCTTTACACCCACACACCTGCAAACCCACACACCTGTACACCCACACACCTGCACACTCACACACCTGCACACCCACACACCTGTACACCCACACACCTGTACAACCACAAACCTGCACACCCACACACCTGTACACTTGCACACCAACACACCTGCACACCGGCACACCAACACACCTGCACCATCACTTCACAAAGAACCAAACAACATTAAAAGTCACCATGCTGACTATCTTGCTTAATTACTCACCCTATTATAACATGTTAGTCAGTCAGAAATAAATTCCGAAACCCTGAAAAGAGTCAGTTTCATCGATCTGCAGTAATAACTATATAAATACAAATAATATCAATCAACATTTATCCATTCGTTCTTGAAATTACTGGCCTTAATTTACACTATATAATTATCCTCAAAAAAGATGTGTAAATACGAATACAGTGAAGCTCTCTCTATAGCAGACTGCTGAGTAGCGTGCAGGACTGACCTTTGATAGCGTGTCTACCCTTGACTTGGCCTAGTATCACTACCGTCACACCCTTATCTCTTCACTGTCTCATCCCTGTCTTACTCTTGTCTCAACCCTGTCTCACTCTTGTCTCAACCCTGTCTCACTCTTGTCTCAACCCTGTCTCACTCTTGTCTCTACCCTGTCTCACTCTTGTCTCAACCCTGTCTCACTCTTGTCTCAACCCTGTCTCACTCTTGTCTCAACCCTGTCTCACTCTTGTCTCAACCCTGTCTCACTCTTGTCTCAACCCCGTCTCACTCTTGTATCAACCCCGTCTCACTCTTGTATCAACCCCGTTTCTCTCTTGTCTCAACCCTGTCTCACTCTTGTCTCAACACAGTCTCACTCTTGTCTCAACCCTGTCTCACTCTTGTCTCAACCCTGTCTCACCCCTGTCTCACTCTTGTCTCAACCCTGTCTCACTCTTGTCTCAACCCTGTCTCACGCTTGTCTCAACCCTGTCTCACGCTTGTCTCAACCCTGTCTCACTCTTGTCTCAACCCTGTCTCACTCTTGTCTCAACCCTGTCTCCCTCTTGTCTCAACCCTGCCTCACTCTTGTCTCAACCCTGTCTCACTCTTGTCTCAACCCTGTCTCACTCTTGTCTCAACCCTGTCACACTCTTGTCTCAACCCTGCCTCACTCTTGTCTCAACCCTGTCTCACTCTTGTCTCAACCCTGCCTCACTCTTGTCTCAACCCTGCCTCACTCTTGTCTCAACCCTGTCTCACTCTTGTCTCAACCCTATCTCACTGTTATCTCCCTCCTGTCTCCCTCCTGTCACAGTGTTATCTAGCACTGGTTTGATTATTGATCCCTGTGACCCTGACTTACATGTTGCTTACCTACTAATATCAACCCCAGTCTGTAGTGTGTAAAAAGGTTTATGAGGTATCCATCATTCAGTCTCAACCATAATTTGAATATCATATTTCTTTCAGTAGATACTTCAGTAACTAGGTACTAATACAAATTGACACATAGTAACGGTTTATATATATATATATATATATATATATATATATATATATATATATATATATATATATATATATATATATATATATATATATATATATATAACAATCTACCAAAACCTCCATTCAATCTTACCTCTTGTTCTTCCACTGGTCACCGTGGCATAGTATACAGTAGATGCACCATAAACAGTACGTACCTGAAAAAGACAAAAAAGGACAAATAAATAAAAGAAGCCATACTGCTATAGTCTACAAACTGTATCTAATAGCCCTCCCGCCCCGAGAGGTCCTTCCAAAAACAAACCCTAAAAACAATTTGTCAGGAGATTAACCCAAAGGTAAATGTACTAAAAGGTTTATGTCAGTATCACAGGAAGGATCTTAGCCTTGGATACCGTAGGGCCTGAGCTAAGAGATATCCGATGATAGTGAGAGGTCTATAATGTCGGGGTCAAAAGAGAAATAGATCCGGGTAAAAAATATATATTGTTGTGACATTTTATATCTGACTCGATCATTACTTGTAGTTTTGAATCTTGTAATTCAAGATCTTCAATGCTCCAATTAAAACGCGATTAAAACACACAAATGACTCAATATTAACCAACACTTCGTAGCGAATACGAGACTTTCGATAGAAATGTCTGCAAACAAAAAAATAAAAAATAAGTAAATAACTAAAAGCAATATAAGTGATACACATCAAATTGCTATAATCGATGTATTCGTACTAGAGCACAACTGTCAACATATATATTAATTACTTCATAATATATGGGTGTTTTTCTCCTATAATGTATATATATATATATATATGTTTCTAATCTCTCAGTGGGGATCGAACCGTCGACCATCAGGACGATAGCCGACGCTTTAATCAATTACACCACGGCAGTCTATCCCCACTGAGAGATTAGAAACATTTAGTAGCTCACGTGTATTTGTGATATATTCTCAATATATATATATATAAGAACCTGTATACTTAATAATTATGTATGTGATCAACACTGGTATCGCGCACACAAATTCCGTCTACTGTTCACCACCAGTCACCTTGTTTGTCTGTCTGTCTGTCTGTCTGCCATCCATCCTACCTGCCTACATGTCTGCCTGTCTACCTTCCTTCCTACCTAGCTTCCTTCCTACCTACCGAACTACAAGCTGCCTGTCCTCTTACTGGCCTACCTCTTTGTATGCCTGTATGCCTTCCTTCCTTCCTAGATAAGATGCCTGTTTGTCTACATACCGAACTACAAGCTGCCTGTCCTCTTACTGGCCTACTTCTTTGTCTGCCTGTATACCTTCCTTCCTTCCTAGATGCCTGCTTGTCTACATACCGAACTACAAGCTGCCTGTCCTCTTACTGGCCTACCTCTTTGTCTGCCTGTATACCTTCCTTCCTTCCTAGATGCCTGCTTGACTACATACCGAACTACATGCTGCCTGTCCTCTTACTGGCCTACCTCTTTGTCTGCCTGTATACCTTCCTTCCTTCCTAGATGCCTGCTTGACTACATACCGAACTACAAGCTGCCTGTCCTCTTACTGGCCTACCTCTTTGTCTGCCTGTATACCTTCCTTCCTTCCTAGATGCCTGCTTGACTACATACCGAACTACAAGCTGCCTGTCCTCTTACTGGCCTACCTCTTTGTCTGCCTGTATACCTTCCTTCCTTCCTAGATGCCTGCTTGACTATATACCGAACTACATACTGCCTGTCCTCTTACTGGTCTACCTCTTTGTCTGCCTGTATACCTTCCTTCCTTCCTAGATGCCTGCTTGACTACATACCGAACTACAAGCTGCCTATCCTCTTACTGGTCTGCCTCTCTATCTGCAAATTTTATCTACCTGTTTGTCAACCTGCTCTCTTGTTGTCCCATCTACCTTCCTGTCTGCCTACCTGCCTGCATGCCTGTCTACCTGTTCCGAATTTCCTGGAGATCCACGAGCTTTTAACATATACTGTATATTCGGAATGGCAAGGTAAAGTTCAGTCAACAAAAAAATTATATATTATTCAAAGTTCAAGGTCAAAAGCTTACGTGTAAATAAATTAAAATATTGTTATATCTATTTATTAACAAATATTCAAATTTAATTTTATATAACTGTTAGTTTCACGTAACTATGACATTACTATTACAAAGGATAAAGTCAAAGCACAAGGTCAAAGTTTAAATTAACTTCTATATTTATCTTTTATAGAAGGAGAACATTTCAACAAACTCGACAATATACCTAATTTACCTATAAAAACTTAAAAATATACAAATAAAGGTGAAGATTAAATAATGATTTGTATTTCCTATATTTCCTATAATGAAAATGTTATAGTTTTAGGGGACCTAAATGCTAGGGTAGGAAATGAGCCTGTTGAGGGAGTCATCGGTAGTTTTGGTGTGGATGGTGTAAACGAGAGTGGAGAAAGACTGAAAAATGTATGTGAAGAGTGTAGATTGAGTGTAAGTAATACGTTCTTCAAAAAAAGGCGTATACACAAGTACACCTGGCATAGACTTGTGAGGGGAGAGATTGTAGAGAGGGCATTGATGGATTATGTGCTGGTGACAAGGGAAAGATTGTGTAGACTGCTGGATGTGAATGTGATGAGAGGTGAGGCGGAGGGTATGTCAGATCATTACCTGGTGGAGGGAAAGCTAAGAGTTAAGAGTTACAGGAGAATAAGAGACAAGCGTGAAGTAAGAGAGGTAATAAAAGTTAGTGAGTTAGAGAAGAGTGAAAAAGAGAGGGAGTACAAGGAAAGACTAAATGAAAAGTGGATGGAAGTGAGAGAGATGGAAGAGAGAGAAGTAGAGGTTGAATGGCAACAGTTTAAGGAAGGAGTGAAAGCAAGTGCAGAGGTAGTATGCGGCAAAAAGGAAAGTAGGAGGCAGAGGTATCAGGAAGGGAAGCGAGTGGTGGAATGATACGGTGAGAAAGGCAGTTGAGGAGAAGAGACAGTGTTTTGAGAGGGTTTTACAGGATGGTAGTGTTGAGGTATGGGAGAGGTACAAGGAGAAAAGGAGAGAGGCAAAACGGAAAATTAGAGAAGCGAAAAAAGATGCAAACGAAAGGTGGGGCCAAAGGCTGAGTGAGAATTTTGAAGAACGAAAGAAGATGTTCTGGAAGGAGGTAAATAAAGTAAGGAAAGGAGGACAAAAGAGGGAAGAGTCAGTGAAAGATGAAAATGGAGAATTACTAGTGGAACCAGTTGAAGTGAGGAAAAGATATGCCGAGTATTTTGAATCTTTGTTAAATACAAAAGATGGAAGAGAAGCAGTGATTGAAGCAGAGGTGGATGGAGATAGGTTACCCAGGCCACCCAGGTGGCAGGGAATGAATGAAAGGATTGAGGAAAATGAGGTGAAAGAAGCAGTGAAACTAATGAGAGTGGGAAAAGCAGAAGGTTTGGATGGTATTGCTGTGGAGTGTATAAAGAAGGGTGGAGATGTGATAATAGATTGGTTGGTGAGACTTTTCAATGTGTGCTTTGTTGTGTCAATGGTACCAATAGACTGGAAGAGTGCATGTATTGTGCCGTTGTACAAGGGGAAGGGAGATCGGCAGGAGTGTTCAAGTTATAGAGGTATTAGTTTATTGTCAGTGGTTGGAAAGCTGTATGGCAGGGTGTTGATAGAGAGGATAATAAAGTGTACGGAAGTTGCAATAGGAGAAGAACAGTGCGGTTTTAGGAGGGGAAGAGGGTGCGTGGATCAGATGTTTGCAGTAAGACAGTTATGCGAGAAGTATTTAGAGAAGCATAAGGAGATATTTTGGGCTTTTATGGACTTGGAAAAAGCGTATGATCGTGTGGACCGTGAAGCAATGTGGAAGGTGTTAAGGATTTATGAAATAGGAGGAAATTTGTTAGAAGCAGTTAAGAGTTTTTATGAAGGGAGCAGAGCATGTGTGAGAGTAGGAAATGGTGAGTTGAGTGAATGGTTTGAGGTAAAGGTAGGTTTGCGACAGGGTTGTGTAATGTCACCATGGCTGTTTAATATGTTTATGGATGGTGTGGTGAGGGAGGTGAAAAGGAGAACTATGGCAAGAGGATTGGGTTTAGTAGGAAAGAATGGTAGAGATTGGGAGTTGAATCAGTTGCTGTTCGCTGATGACACAGCATTGGTGGCGGATTCTGATGAGAAACTGCAGCGGGTAGTCAAAGAGTTTGGTGTGGTTTGTGGAAGGAGGAAACTGAAGGTGAACGTCAATAAAAGTAAAGTAATGGTGTGTAATAGGGGAGAGCATAGGGTGAATCTAGATGTGAGGCTGGATGGGGAAATATTGGAACAAGTAGAGTGTTTTAAATATCTAGGAGGAACGATAAGCAGGAGTGGAGGTATGGAAGTGGAGGTAAAACAGAGAGTGTGTGAAGGAAGGAAGGTTTTCGGAGCAATGGGAAGTATGTGGAAGACGAGAAATCTCGGAGTGAAAGTAAAAAGTGCACTGTATCAAGGAATTGTTGTGCCAACAGTGATGTATGGGGCTGAGACATGGGCTCTGAAGAAAAAGGAGAAAAGAGGGCTGGATGTGATGGAGATGAGCTGCTTGAGGAGTATGTGTGGAGTTACTCGTAGAGACAGATTGAGGAATGAAGAGATACGTAGGAGAGTGGGGCAGCAGGAACATTTGTCAGCCAGAGTGGACAGAAGGGTGCTGAGCTGGTATGGTCATGTTGAACGAATGGGAGATGAAAGGCTTACAAAGAGAATATGTGAGTCAGGTACAAGGGGAGATAGAAGGGCAGGAAGACCCCCATTGAGATGGAGAGACTGTGTAAGAAAGGCTTTGGATGATAGAGGAATGACTATAGATCAGGCAGGGGAAGTGGTGGTGGACAGGAGTGAATGGAGAATGCTTGTGAATAGTTGAGTGAACACGTGGTCATTTGGAGTAAGGGGTCGGGCGCAAGTTCGACTAGATAATAGTCCATCAGGCGCCTGGCCCGGGGGGACGATTAATATGAAGGGTGTGCCTGGAAGTGTGGTGGGAGGGCTTGTGGCTTTGGCTCCGCTGCATGTCTGCCTGCCGAGATCGGAACCTCTCCGGGTGGTCAGGGGCCGGGGGAGTGCTGGAGCGACCTTGGTAACCCTGGTTTCTGGGTCTTCTCCTGGGTGACCTGGATGTGTGTGAGTTTGTGTTTTTTATCTGTGTTTATTTTTTGTTTTATGTTGTTTTTGTGTTTTCCCTATTCTTGCTCTGTCTTGAGTCGGCTACCCCCAAAATGGGGATTGGGCCTGAGCATATAGATAGATAGATTTCCTATATTAATAACACTGAACTATTTCCCCATACAACTGTAAACGATCAGAATAAAGAGATTTCGCCAGTCTTCAATTGTTTTAATATTTCCTAAAGTAACAGCAAGAAATGTACTCAAGTGAGACATAAAATGTTAACTAAACATACCAAGTACACTCAACTATATCGATCCCGAATGGTTACATCATAGGATGCTGTAATATCTGCGTTATAATCGATTAAGGGGAGATGGAGGTTTTTTCTGGTCCCCCTTCTTCCTCATTAGTTTTCATATTTTAAGACGTTCACCCCATTAGTATGTTGATATTAAAACCTTTCGTCCAATTTTTATATCAATATCAAGACCTTTCGCGCCATTTAGATGTCGATTTTTTTCCTGGCGAGCAATAGCGAGACTGTTATTTTAAGAGAAACCGGTCATCGGTCGGGACATTTTTGTATCGAAAAATGTACAAATTTATCTTAAAGGGGGGGGGGGGGGGGGGTGTTAGGGAGTGTGATTTTGTGTAAAGTTTGATGGAGGTCTATGGAGGAAACTAAAAATATAATATATAAATGAAAATAAATCGGCCAAATACTAACCATCCCCCTTAAAAGCTTCAATAATGAACAGTTTTTGTTTATAAAGGCCACACCAATATGGTCTATCTATCTATCTATCTATATGGTACCGTACATAAAACCTATTATAATATAAATATACACTAAAACATACCATGGAACTGTAGCCAAGAGGTTTCATATTAACCCCTTAAAGAGTATGACACATTTAGATAGCTCATCATTAGACAAATATATACAGCTTGGGAAGGATCTGTGGGCATTAACAGAGTATAGAATATCTTAATTAACCCTCTGCTACTCTCTAGATCTTGGGTTAGAGTGTAATATAATGCAAGTTTCTTCTCGCTCACTTTCATATCTGGCTCTCTTTACTGGCACTTTCACAGACTTGAATTCCACTCACTCTCACTCTCACTCTCTCTCTATCTTTTCTCTCACTTGTATTTAATTCATAGCTAAATATATTTAATGTATTTATTAGTCTTGAATTCTAGCATACAACCATATCATTTATCATATTCTCCCTCAAAAATGTCCAAAACCATCTTCTATATTCTACAGCATGCAAACTAAATGATGATGATAATATATATTTGCATATAGTGTCTTTGTTTACAATTGGTCTATGAGAGAAAATCGGTACTACTTTTAAGGGGGGTCACCTGCTGTTTTTATCTTTCTCTCCTATTCTCTCTTTCCCTGGCTTGTATACATTCGGCCCCATTCAGCCAACTGTTTTAAGACGTTTATCCCCATCCAGGTGTTGATTTCTTCCTGGCGAGCGATAGCGAGCCAGCATTGTAAGGAGAAATCCGGCTTCGCCGGAAAAAAAATTCTATCGAAAAATGTACAAATTAGATTGCTGTCAAAACAAAAATACCGCTCGCCAGGAAAATATTGACACCTGGATGGGGGTAAAAGTCCCTCTTTGGCTTGTATACATTCGGCCCCATTCAGCCTACTGTTTTAAGACGTTTATCCCCATCCAGGCGTCAATATTTTCCCGGCGAGCGGTAGCGAGCTAGCATATATATATATTTTTGTTTTGACAGCAAGCTAAATTTGTAAATTTTTCGATAGAAACATTTCTCCGGCGAAGCCGGATTTCTACAATGCTGGCTCGCTATCGCCCACTAGGAAGAAATCGACACCTGGATGGGGATAAACGTCTTAAAACAGTTGGCTGAATGGGGCCGAATGGATACAAGCCAGGGAAAGAGAAAAGGAGAGAACGATAACAAAAAGTCGGTTACCCCCCTTAACCCTTTCACTACCGGGGATGTTGTATTACTTCAGCAATATCTAGAGGCTTTAATGGCGCTTAGGAAGGATCTGTGGTAGCTAAAAGGAGTACAAAGGAGTACAAAGGAGTACAAAGGAAATCAAGCAACAACAGTTCTAGTGACCCTTCTAGGCTGCTTGTCCTCCAAAACACTGAGGATCAAGTGTCCAAACAGTGGTTTAGAGTTGGGTTAAGGGTTAATGGAGATAGTCTGTAGCCTCTTATTTGCTATACGTCCGTCCTAAGCTGAATGAAATCGAATAATAATTGCCGGAATATAATAAAAGTACATCACCGGTACATAAGGGGTTAACCCTTTCTGTACCGGTGACGTCTTGTTTACTTTATTCTGGCTACTATTAGACGATTGTATTCAGTTTAAAAAGGGCCTCCAGCAATTAACAGGCTTCGAACTATCTCACTTAACCATTTGACTACCACAGATCCTTCTTAAACTGCACAAAATCGTCTAAATATAGCTAAAATAAACTTACAAATACGTCGCCGGTACAAAAGGGGTTAAAGACCTTTTACTTATTATCATGTAAAACGATCTATATTTCCAAGATATATGCATTTGCGTGACCCTAATAATGATAACCCTTTATTTGATCTGCTACTGGAATATTTGTATACATCAAATCAATGGGATAAACCCAAAATAGGCCCTAACAGATGTATGTACTGTATAATAATCATTAAAACAACATTGATAATGAACCACTTAAGGGGACAGTGGCTGTTTGTTTGGTATATTAATTAATTTATTCATATATTTTTTTAGTTTCCTCCCTAGACCTCCATCAAGCTTAGAAAAACACTCCCTAGACCCCCCTTCAAGATAAATTTGTACATTTTTCGGTAGAAAAATGACCCGGCCAAAGGCCGATTCCTCCTAAAATTACAGGCTCGCTTTCGCTCGCCAGGAAAAAATCGACAACTAAATGGCACGAAGGGTTATTGACAAAGAAATGGGGTGAAAAGTCATAAAATCCCCAAACTAATGGAACTAACGTCTTAAAATCTCAAAACAAGTGGGGCTAAACACTAGGGAGAAGGGGGTCCATAAAAACGGTCTGTCTCCCCTTAATATGCCGGCCAAGTAACCAAGAGGCCTTATTTGTATCTGAACTATAACTTGTATATATGGTCTTGTAATGGTTCACTCTGGTACCATAATAAACATATCAGTCACTATCTATCACCCCCCCCCCCTCGCTCTCGCTCTCGCTCTCTCTCTCTCTCTCTCTCTCTCATATATTTATAGTGGTTGTACTATCGTTTCAACTCTGCAGACATAGGCCACAGCCCGAGTATTAGAAAACAGCAACGTTGATTATATATATATAATTATATATATATATATATATATATATATATATATATATATATATATATATATATATATATATATATATATATATATATATATATATACTGTATATATATATATATATATAAGAAGAGAGAGAGAGAGAGAGAGAGAGAGAGAGAGAGAGAGAGAGATTTTCCCACTATCTCTCCCTCCACTCTCACCATAAGTATAATATATTCCCTCCCTTTCTCTCCTATCTGACTGACTCTCTCTCTCTCTCTCTCTCACCATTTGCAATTTTGTGTTCCTAATTTGTATCCGTTAATTCATATTGTTTCGCTTGTTATTTTACCCATCACAAAATAATTATATCCTTCATTCATCACATCCTGTTTCTCAGCTTCTTTCATTTATATTCCAATCACTTTTCCAGCTCTAAGGCGGTTGAATATAAACACCATATGAGGAGGAGCACTTTATTCGCAACATTTCGCATATCAGGCCATTGGTATACCGGTATATGATGATAATATGCAGTATATATTGGTCTGAAGCTATGTGCCAAACGTTGTCAACAAAAATCCTCCTCATGTGGTGTTTAAATTCATCTTGTCAACTTTATTTAATTTGTTTTTTATCAATTTAATGAAGTTGAAGAAGGTACGGAGGAAATATATCAAGTAAAGGAAGATAAAAACAATCGTAGTGAACAATGGCCTAGTTTATCATATGTTAAATGTTTGTATTTGTTTTATTTTTGCTCTGTCTCGAATCGGCCACCCCCAGAACAAAAATAGATAGATAGATTTTATTATTATTATTATTTGTATTATTATTTTTTTTGTTTATGAACTGGTATAATTATGTGAGAGTCCACTTGGAAAATCTACCAACAGTCATCATGATTCAGGCCCATGCCAGACCGCCACCCTGATAAGAAGTGTCCCTCCCTCCCTTCGGCCTCCCTTATTCTACTTCCTCACTTTAGATCTACTTCCTTCCTACTTTCCTTCCTTCCTTCCTTCCTGCCTGCCTGCCTGCCTGCCTGCCTGCCTGCCTGCCTGCCTGCCTGCCTGTCTGTCTGCCTGCCTGCCTGCCTGCCTGCCTGCCTTCCTTCTTTCCTTTCTACCTACCTACCTACCTACCTACCTACCTACTGTACCTACCTACCTACCTTCCTTCCTTCCTACCTACCTACCTACCTACCTACTTACTTACCTACCTACCTACCTACTTACCTACCTACCTACCTACCTACCTACTTACCTACCTACCTAACTACCTTCCTTCCTTCCTTCATTTCGTTATATCTTTCTTTCTTTCATGTTTTCTTCCTTACTACCTCCAGAGTCTTCTTCCCTCCCTTCCTCCAATGTATTCTTCCCTTTCTTCTTTCCTTCCTTACTTCTTCCAGTCTCTTCTTCTCTCCCTGTCTTCCTTCCTTCCTAAATTCCTTCAATCTCCTTTTCCGTCTCTTCCTTCCTTCCTTACTACCTCCAATCTCTTCTTGCAGCCCTAATTCCTTCTTTCCTGTCTACATGTCTGTTTTCCTTCCTCCACTCTTTCCTTTCATCCTTTCAGTTCCTCCTCCCACCTTCCTTACTTTCTCCCTCACTTCCTTCTACTATCACTCCCTCACTTACTTCCTTCCTCCCTCCCTCACTTCCTTCTACTATCTACTATCACTCCCTCCCTTCCTTCCTTCCTCCCTCCCTCTCATCTCTCACTCCCTCCCTACCTCCCCCCCCCCTTTTTCCCATCGTTGCCAGCCACTCCCCTTATCTCCTAACTACGTGAAAAGAGGGAGACTGGAGGACGCATGCAAACGGGTGTGTATATGTGTGTGTGTGTGTGTGTGTGTGTGTGTGTGTGTGTGTGAGTGAGTGAGTGAGTGAGTGAGTGAGTGAGTGAGTGAGTGAGTGAGTGAGTGAGTGAGTGAGTGAGTGAGTGAGTGAGTGTGTGTGTGTGTGTGTGTGTGTGTGTGTGTGTGTGTGTGTGTGTGTGTGTGTGTGTGTGTGTGTGTGTGTGTGTGTGTATCAGTGCGAGTACGAGTGATTTTGATTCAGTCTACTTTTCAAAATATATTTTTATCGATTTACTTCCTGTCGACTAAATGCTTTTCCGATTACCATACATAATTATAACCATTAGTTCCAGTGAAATTTGAATTCTATGTATCCATAATTGCATCCAGACTATCATGTCCCTAAATGATATGAAAAAAAAAAAAAAAAAAATCCCTCTTAATCTGCATTGTGTCAAGCTAAGTAGGTTTAGCTCGTTTAGTCGCTCTCGTATTATTCCTAAATCAGGGAATCAATTAAATTCCTCTCCGTTGAACTGTATCTAGTTTTTTGTCAGTCAGTAGCCAGCCCTTACTCCCACAAGGGGTAGGAAGGATCAGCAAGAGACACAAGAAAATAAAAAATAGGTGACAGGAAAAAAAAACATATAACAGTTCGCCCACAAAAAGCAAGCACACAAGCATTCAGAAGCACCAATCACTCATCAGCCCCCGAAATTAATGGCTTCACCTCAGATGCTATACTAAGTCAGGGATTTTTTTTTTAGGTTCTCTCCGTTGATCTGTATCTAATTTATGAATGTCCATATTATAAATACGAAGACCAAAACTGAACAATATATTCTATGTGTTGATGAACCGATGATTTGGTAGAGAGAGAGAGAGAGAGAGAGAGAGAGAGAGAGAGAGAGAGAGAGAGAGAGGCGCGAGATGAAGAGTGTAGCACTAAAAACTACATTCTTGTTATCTGTCATATATCTGGTACCATTAGCTCTCTCTCTCTCTCCCCCCCCCCTCTCTCTATTTCTCTCTCTCTCTCTCTCTCTCTCTCTCTCTCTCTCTCTCTCTCTCTCTCTCTCTCTCTCTCTCTCTCTTAAAATAGCACAACACATACATCAAGCAGAACTCTTCACTCAATATAATCATACTTAGAAACATACACGACTTTAAAAAGAGAAACAATAATAATATATCCTCTACTAAGGGGAGGGAGGGAGGGGGGGGGGTGAGGGGGGAGTGTTCTGGACCCCCTTCTCCCTCATGCCGAGCCCCAATAGTTTCTAGATTATAAGATATTCGCCCTATTAGCCTGGTGATTTTAAGACCTTTTCAGCCATTTAGGTGTCGATTATATTCTGGCCTGCAATTAAGGAGGAATTGGCCTTTGGCAAGAGCATTTCTCTACCGAAAAATGCACAAACTTATCTCGAAGATATTATATTCAACTTGATAAAGATTATGGGAGGAAAACAAATAATAAAGTACCGTTCATGAATAAACAACAAATAATTAAAAACTCCCTTTAAGCTTTAGTCACTTGATTTTGATCTCATAGGTTGCATTCACATACTTACAGTAGCTCTATGCATACCCTTCCTATTTATCTAATATATTGATCACTAATATTATTTTGTTTATCAATTATGTGTACCCAGATTACTTATAGATTCTTGTTTGTTTTCCTTGGTAAATATTCCATATGTTTAGAAGTACTCTAGTCCCCAGTTGTGTTTATTTATTTATTTTATCATTTTATTTAACTTCCTTCAATCAAGCTTTACATTTGTTTTCATATTTTTTGTTCTACCCATCCACCACCTCCTCCATCCATCCATCCTCCTTCCTCCCTCCTTCGTTCTTCTCCCCCCCCCCCCCCCTTTCCCTTCCTCCTTCTTCCCTCCCCTTCATTCCTTCCTTACTACCTCCCCTCTCTCCTTCGACCCTCCTCCTTCCTTCCTATCTCCTTATCCTCCTTCGTGCCTCCCTCCCTCCTTCGTTCGTTCCTCCCTTCCTTCCTCCTACTCTCCCTCCCCCCCCCCCCTTCCCTCCATCAGCTCTCCTCAATCCCTCCCTTGTTAGGAACCAGGTGGAGGTGACGGCTGGAGAGAGAGAGCGAGTGAAAGAGTGTGTGTGTGTGTGTGTGTGTGTGTATGTATGTGTGCGTGTGTATGTATGTGTGCGTGTGTGTGTATGTGTGTGTGCGTGTGTTTGTGTGTGTGTGCGTGTCTGTATATATATATATGTGTGTGTGTGTGTGTGTGTGTGTGTGTGTGTGTGTGTGTGTGTGTGTGTGTGTGTGTGTGTGTGTGTGTGTGTGTGTGTGTGTAAAAGAACAAACATGTAAACAAACAAACAGACAGACAGACAGACAGACAACAACAAAACCGGCGTCACAAGGCAACACAAACCCTACTAGTACATATTTTCCTAGTCTGGCGATATGGCCTTAAATTTATGGTAAGAAGAATCAGAACACACTAATACTACAGCCAGAGGAGTGCTGGGGGAGATGGAGAGAGACATGGGGGGAGATGGAGAGAGATGTGGAGAGATGAAGAGAAAACAAGAGAGATGAGGAGAGATATAAAGAGAGATAAAGAGAAATGAGGTTAGATATGAGGAGGGATGTAGAAAGATGTAGAGTGATGAGGAGATATGTAGAGATGTAGAGAGTTGAAAAAAGATGATGAGAATGTAGAGATATGAGGAGATATGAGAAGATGCAGAGCGATAAGGAAAGATGGGGAGAAGAGATGAATATAGAGGCTAAAAGAAATAAAAGGGGAACTAAACTAGCATCTCCCGTTCTCGTGTTATCTCTCTGTCTCTCAATCTATCAAAACTCTCCATCTTCACCACCCCTCTGCCTGTAGCACTAAAGGATATCACACGAGAACTTGTATCGTCAATTGTCTATGGTAAACATTTTTTCTAGCAACATTTATGGAATCTTTTGAACCGGTATCGAAAACTGAAGAAAACATAATTTAAGTGCCAGCATTATTGAAAAACTATACTTCTTAACACTTTCTGGTCCAACGTTTTGTGGATGATTATATTTCCTTTTATTATTATTGAGGATTTCGCTTACTTTTGCCATTTTCGAGCTATGTATTTTATTGTGTTCCCTAGGCTAACAAAAACGCCTTCCCAGACTTTCTCCAAACTAAAGCATGTTCACCCAGACTCCCTTCAAGCTAAATGTGCAATATTTATGTATTGGCCGACAGCAGAATGTTTCTAATTTTACAGGCTCCATATCGTCGCCCAAAAGAATAATTAATCGACACCAGAATGAAATGCAGTGTCGTTGTATCGCCAAACAAATAGGGTGAAATTATTAATAGGGTGAAATTATTAATAGGGTGAAATTATTAATAGGGTGAAATTATTAATAGGGTGAAATTATTAATAGGGTGAAATTATTAATAGGGTGAAATTATTAATAGGGTGAAATTATTAATAGGGTGAAATTATTTACTATCCCCAAACTAATGGACTGAAACAGGATGTATATTAAAAAACAAAAAAAATCCCACGGACCAAATAGGGTTAAGCTGCCAGACTAGTGCTGGCGATAAATGTTGAGGAAAATTCGTTCGTGTGATACCAGCTCCAGTATTCTGATGCTTCCTACCATCAATGTATCCCATGCTGTACCGGCGACGTATTTTTTTGTATCTTAGTCAAGCAATATTTGGACGATTTTGGTCAGTTTTAGAAGGATTTGTCGTAGTTAAAATGGTTAAGTGAGTAGTTCGAAGCCTAATAATTGCTGGAGGCCTTTTTTATCTTAATAAAATCGTCTAATTGTAGCCAGAATAACGTTTAAATAAAAAACCGACGCCGGTACAGAAAGGGTAAAGAAATATCTGTGGTAGTTAAAATGGTTAAGTAAGTAGTTCGAAGCCTGTTAATTCCTGGAGGCCCTTTTAAAACTGAATATCATCTAATAGTAGCTAGAGAAAATTATAAGGACGGCATTGGTACTGAAAGGGTTATGTCCATATTGCCAGACGAATAAAGGTTTTGTTTTGTTTCTTTTCTGTTTTGCCTTGTATCTCAAGTTCTGTTGTACTCTCTCAGTATGTTTTATCTCTCTCTCTCTCTCTCTTTCTCTCACTTACTCTCACTCTCACTCTCTCTCTCTCTCTCCCCCCAGCCAGCCGCTTGAGGAGGATGGCCACTCCACCCAACATTTGGTGGCCATCCAATTTATCCCTGTCCCAGCCACACCCCCTAGCTGCTACCATAACTACCACAACTACCACACAACTATAATGCTGATACTCTAACATATCTACCACAACTACCACACAACTATAATGCTGATACTCTACCATAACTACCACAACTACAGGTACTATAACTGTCCCAGCCACACCCTCTAGCTGCTACCACAACTACCACACAACGATGGCACTGATACACTACCACACCATCACTACCACCATAAACTATACCACAATTATGTCACTGATTCAATACTATAACCACAACACCAATATGACACATACACAAAGGAGTACAAAGGAATATACACTACCACACTCATAGCTGCTAACACAAACTACCAACACTAACACAAGTATGACACTAGTACACTTCCACACCCTCACTACCACACACTAGGGGAGGTGTGGCAGACTGGTCTTGCCACTGGACTGGCAATCCAATGGACCCGGGTTCGAATCCCCATATGTCAATGGGAAGATATTATTGGGATGGAATTTGTGCTGTACCTAGTTTCAGTGCATTACCACAGCACACCGAAATGCCAAAAAAATACCCTCAGTGTTCCCTGATTAAATATCACTGTATGAATATTCCCATATACAAAATATGCTACAGGAGGGCAATGCCTAGTAAGTTAATTGCTCAATAGGTGACGTTCTGAGAGTGAGGGTCCGAGTCTGGGGAATGAGACTGGGAAGCGCGGAGACGGAGCAGCTTCAGAGATGAGATTGCTTCGAGCCGGGGTGCTTCGCATGTTTCACTCCCTAGACTGGAACAAGACTTCACGGGCCTCACTGTGTTCAACGGTTGAGTGTGCAGGCTCTCAGCCTATGCCCGAGAGGGACTAGTTGGAATATAGAAAAAAAAAAAAAAATCATCACAACCACCAAAATCTACCATATAACTATTGCATATATGACACAGATACACTACCACACCCCCACTGCTACCACAAATTACTACACTGACACTGATACACTACTAAAACTGTCCCAGCCACACTCCCTAACTACTACCACAACTGTCCCAGCCACACTCCCTAGCTACTATCACACTGCTATGATACTGCTATAATGCCATAACTTCCACACCTTCACAACTACCACATACCCTACATCACAACTTTGATACTGATACGCCACTATCACAATTGTAATATGGCATTGATATACTTACATTGTCACACCTTTACTGCTACCACAAGTATAATATGTTACTACTGTACTACACCAAGTTAACTACCAGACAACTATAACACGGGTGCACTACAATAACTACCATATCCTAACTACTACCACAAACTACCACACAAGTATGACAAAGATACACTAGACTACTTTTACTATCACACGACTGAAATATAATAATTATATATTTTCATAGCTATCACACACTCACCTCTACCACACCTCAATTACAAACTGCTTTACAACTGCAGTATATTATATAAATGATAAACTACTAAATATAATTAACACAATTACCAACATCAATGCAACTACCATCACTCCCACGGCTACCACCATCACTACCACAACTACTACCATCTCATCCACAACTACCAGTATCGCTACCACAATTACCAGCATTTACGCCACAACAATTTAGATTTGAGGGAGAAAATTATATTAAATAGGAGAAGAGGAAGGGAAGGTGAGAGGCTTGAAAGAAGGAAGGGAATAAGGAATGAACCAAGAATATAAGGGAGGGGGGATGTCAGGAAGAAGGAACGAGGGAGAGACGAGGGGAGGGAGGAAGGGAGAAATGAAGGAAAGTAAGGAGGAGGGGAGGAGGAGCAAGGGAAGGAGGGAAAGAGGACACAAAACAACTAGAGAAGGAGGAGAAGGGAAAGCAAAGCGAAGACAGGAGGAGGAAGGGAGAGTTAAAGGGAGGGAGGGAAGAGGGGGAGAAAAGGGAAGAAATAACGATATTAGCAATTACAAATACGTAACGGTGGATGGATGCACATACTGTACTGTAAACTTGAGGTGCATATATAGCAAATGTGGTCAGACAAATTATGGAAACGGAACACACAAAGTAAACTTACTTAAAATACAAGAGGAATAAACCATAATTATGAGAAGGAAGGAAAAGGAAAAGATAAAGAAGATAAGATTAATGAACAAGAAAATATATAACAAAAAGCAGACGAAGAAAAGGAAGATAAGTATATTGTAGAAGTGTGTGTGTGTGTGTGTGTGTGTGTGTGTGTGTGTGTGTGTGTGTGTGTGTGTGTGTGTGTGTGTGTGTGTGTGTGTGTGTGTGTGTACGCCGTATAAAATCCATGACATATATGACATTCCGGAATCTTCATGCAATTAACTCAGACAATCAAGAGATGCCAAGGAGCAATTTTGAAGAAGGGATAAGTAAATAAAAAAAACATACAGAGAGAGAGAGAGAGAGAGAGAGAGAGAGAGAGAGAGAGAGAGAGAGAGAGAGAGAGAGAGAGAGAGAGAGAGAGAGAGAGAGAGAGAGAGAGAGAGAGAGAGAGGAGGGTCCCACCAAAACCTCCTAAGCTGCGTGAGGTAGCAAAGATTGGGAGTATTAGTGTTCTGCCCCCCTCACCCCCCCCCCTCTCTCTCTCTCTCTCTCTCTCTCTCTCTCTCTCTCTCTCTCTCTCTCTCTCTCTCTCTCGGTCAAGCAAACCCTGAATCAGATAACTGAAAAATATAACAAAACAATACTGCCTTGGGAAATATAACAAAACAATACTGCCTTGGGAAATATAACAAAACAATACTGCCTTAGAGAAGATAACAAAACAATACTGCCTTGGGAAATATAACAAACAATACTGCCTTGGGAAATATAACAAAACAATACTGCCTTGGGAAATATAACAAAACAATACTGCCTTGGGAAATATAACAAAACAATACTGCCTTGGGAAATATAACAAAACAATACTGCCTTGGGAAATATAACAAAACAATACTGCCTTGGGAAATATAACAAAACAATACTGCCTTGGGAAATATAACAAAACAATACTGCCTTGGGAAATATAACAAAACAATACTGCCTTGGGAAATATAACAAAACAATACTGCCTTGGGAAATATAACAAAACAATACTGCCTTGGGAAATATAACAAAACAATACTGCCTTGGGAAATATAACAAAACAATACTGCCTTGGGAAATATAACAAAACAATACTGCCTTGGGAAATATAACAAAACAATACTGCCTTGGGAAATAATTTGGGTGTAGATACTAGTTAATAGTGACAGTAAGTTCTTGAGGTAGTTTATCGAGGTGGTAGAGAAAGTCCAGAAATTATGAGGTAATATAAACAAAATAATCATAACATATATCACTCTCTACTGCAGCCAATTCCAGAACATGCCTTCCAATTTGGGTCTTCTCGGGGAAGACATAGCACACTTTAAAAAAAATAAACTAAGGGTTACAACATTTGTTCCATCGATTTTGAAACTGTACTACCAAGACTATCTGAACAAATTTGATCTTCTTTAGTTAGAGACTTTTAGATTGCGAATTATCTCGTTGAGGCAAATAAAACAGTAAATGGATTTGATAAATTACAATATGCGTAGGGTCACTGAAGATTCAGCATATTCTATCCTGAATACATCTTCACATGATTTAAATATTGTAGTTCTTGGGTAGAACCAATAAGAAACTGGTAAACAATGTTTTGCATACTTTGCAGTAAGTGTAACCACCTGTTTTTTTTTTCCTTTCTCGTTATATCCTCCCTCCCTTATTTCCATCCTTTTGCCCTTCCTTCCTTCCTCTCTCTCTCTCTCTCTCTCTCTCTCTCTCTCTCTCTCTCTCTCTCTCTCTCTCTCTCTCTCTCTCACACACACACACACACACACACACACACACACACTTCCCAGCCTCCCTTTAATCGTCACTTGAGCAGCTGTAAAGACACGATTAATTGAGGGTGTGATTGGGGAGAGAGGGGGGGAGGGAGATTGTATAGAACTGGAAGGGGGAGGAGGGAGAGAAGGAGGAAGGGGGTTTACAGAGAGGGGAATCAAAGAAAGGATGAGAGAGAGAGAGAGAGAGAGAGAGAGAGAGAGAGAGAGAGAGAGAGAGAGAGAGAGAGAGAGAGAGAGAGAGAGAGAGAGAGAGAGAGAGAGAGAGAGAGAGAGAGAGAAGGATGGAAGAATAGAAAGAAGGTTAATAGAACTAGAAGGGAAGGATGAGGGAGGTTTAGAGAGAGGGGAATCAAAGAAAGGTTGGGATGGAGTAGAGGGATAGAGGGAGGTAGGGATAGAGAAAGGCTGTCTAGAACTAGAAGGTGGGAAGGGGGAGGTAGGATAGAAGGAGGAGGAAGGAAGGGGAATCGAAGAAATGTAGGGAGGGACGGAGGGAGGGAGGGAGGGAGGGAGGGATGGATGGATGGATGGAAACATAGCAAGAAGGTAATATAGAACTAGAAGGGGGAAGGAGGGACGTTGTATAAAGCTAGAAGGGAGGAGAGGAGGAATCAAATATAAACAAGAGAGCGATGGATAGAACAGATAAAAATAAGAGGCAAATTAAATAAAAGGGATGCATTCTGTAAAATAAAAACATGGGGGAGGGATGGAGCAATAGAAGGGTGTATAACAATGGGAGTGATGAAGAGAGGGATAGAAGGGAGGTAAATAAAATAGAAAAGGGAAATGTGTAAGATGGAAGCTGTAATAAATTGGAAAGGAGAATAAGGGAGGGAGGGATAAAAGGAAGTTTGTATATAAATGGCAAGGAGGAAGGAAGGGAGACAGGGATAGAACTAAGGAAGGGAGACAGGGATAGAACTAAGGAAGGGAGACAGGGATAGAACTAAGGAAGGGAGACAGGGATAGAACTAAGGAAGGGAGACAGGGATAGAACTAAGGAAGGGAGACAGGGATAGAACTAAGGAAGGGAGACAGGGATAGAACTAAGGAAGGGAGACAGGGATAGAACTAAGGAAGGGAGACAGGGATAGAAACTAAGGAAGGGAGACAGGGATAGAACTAAGGAAGGGAGACAGGGATAGAACTAAGGAAGGGAGACAGGGATAGAACTAAGGAAGGGAGACAGGGATAGAACTAAGGAAGGGAGACAGGGATAGAACTACTAAGGAAGGGAGACAGGGATAGAACTAAGGAAGGGAGACAGGGATAGAACTAAGGAAGGGAGACAGGGATAGAACTAAGGAAGGGAGACAGGGATAGAACTAAGGGGAAGCAAATAAAGATGGAATGGGAGGACGGGAGGGAAGGAAAGGAGAGGAATGTGATTAACCCATTGAGTACCAGGGACATCCTTGTTGTCATATTCTGGCAATTATTAGACAATATTATTCAGCATAGGAAGGACCTCTAGCAATAATAAGGCTTCAATATATTTCAACCGACCCTTTTAACTACCACAGATCCTTCCTAAGCTGCACAATATCGTCAACATATAGCTAGAATAAATCATAGTACACGTCCCGGATTTTTCTACAATCCGTCGAATCGAAAGGGTAAATTTGAAGGTTATCTATTCACTTGGTAAAGACTTCTCTCCTAGTCTATATGAAATGATTGAAATCGTTTAACCCGTGCAGTACAAGGGATGTCCTTTGCATAATATTCTGGCAACTATTTGAAAATTGTATTCAGTTTAGGAAGGACCTCTAGCAATGTTAACTGGCTTCAATCTATCTCAACCGACCCTTTTAACTACCACAGATACTTACTAAGCTGAATAATATCGTCTAAATATAGCTGGAATAAAATATATAATACGTCGCTGGTACTCAAAGGGTTAATGATAACCAGAATTAAGCAATATATGTCATTATGATGCTAAGGAATACGGCAATTAAGCTACCTATATGGCTTAAAGAGGTCCAGTTCCAGAGCTTAATATCCTCTGGCGAAGGCAATATGAAGACAAGAAATGTGATTGAGTCCCACGGGCCGCATATTTCTTCGGAATCTTGGACTCGAAGGAGATGAGAGACAATAGTTTTCTGACGTTATGCACCCATGAATTCACTATTACTGTGGTTGTTAAATCCTTTAAACTTTATAATTAATCGTGAATAGGCAAGTGAAATAGCATAAATCTCTGTTAAATATTGAATTAAAATGTAAAACTTGCAAACTAAACAAACCAAAATTGGGACAAGGACAATATAAAGTCAAATTAAATTATCAAAATCGCTATGTGGAAACAACGCTTACTAAAATGAAAATTATTAAATAAAAGAACACAATCCACCACATAGGGTGTACATCACTACATGAGCAAGTTAATCTGTTTCCCAAGCAAACCAATCGCACATATAACAACGCACTATCGTCACGTTAAAGGAAGTAGTCAAGTTTGGGAAGTCCGGGACGTTCTGGCAAATTTTACTAAACTCTGCATGAATAAAGAAACTACATGTTAAATGTCAAAATATTATTTAAAATCAAATTTGCAACATGACAAGACATTAACAATAGTAAAAAATACAAATATTGATAAGATATCTATACTATTACAAAATAATATATAAAATACAGTACAGCACTCACTAACGATAGTGCTATCGGGTAGGTACCTGTAAGCATAGCATGCCTCAAGTGACCCCTATCAATAACTACCCTACAAATAACCTACATTTATAGCACAAATAAACTAAGGAAATCGCAAAAGTAAGCAATTGATACTATCGACAATGAATACATAATATAAAGAGAAATAATTGCAAAATATGAAGTAACAACAGATTTAAACAAAGAGTACTCTTTTAACAAGAACAATAAATTTAAAAAATCATCAATATTAATAATAATAATAATAATAATAGAAAAAGAAAAAGATAAACAATAAATACAGACAAAAAGTAAGCAGAGGTTATACAAGAAACTTCAAGTTAAAAATGCTTGATTAAAATTATTGATGTCAAATTTTAGAATACAGTCACAATAATTGACCCTAAAAAGATTAAATTTATGGAACAATTTACTTGCCTCAAAACCTCTGTCCACTAAGAGTCTGTATAGTAACCTAGCTCTAGCCCAAAAGTCATCTACTTTAGTGCAGATTTTACAAAATCTTATTAATTGGGAATAAAAACAATTATAAGTGATTTTACTATCGATATTACTACTAGGGAAAGGAAAGTTTATTACGTTAAAATTAAAATCATCAACTTTGTGATATACTTTAAGTATGCACTGTTCATTAACAATCTCTATATTTATATCAAGAAAATTTCAACTTTATAATTTACGTTACATTGTGTGAGGGGAATAGAATTAGGGTAAATAAGTTTAGCAACTTGATTAAAATTTAACAAATTGCAAACAAGAATATCATCATATATCTACTATTATTACTTAACAGTTTAGCAAGTGCTAATTTTTCTGGAATTTTATTTTTCTTGCTACTGTCAACTAAGTCTTTTATATATTTAAATTCTAAAGCAAGCAAGAATAAGTCTGCAATTATAGGGCTAGCATTTCCACCCATAGGAATTCCTAATATTTGTTTGAAAATGTACGGCCCGAATCTAACATAAGTATTGAAAAGGAGGAATTTAAGGGCATCTTTAAGTTTAGTTCTATCAAAATATACAGAACTAGTGGGAGTAGAGCTAAGTGATGCATTATTAAAATATGTATAAACACTTATGAAATAATTACCATTCCTAACGAACCTGTCAAAGTGCAAATCTATAATAAAGCAAAGCTCTGAATATACTAAATCTAAAGGCAAATTGGTATACAAAGTTGAAAAGTCGAAGCTATGTACCGAGGTAACTTTCGGCATGGTATTTATTTTATCAATAACTTCTAACGAATTGTCAACACTCCAATAATAGTTAATGCCAGTTCTTCTCATGATGGTATTACAATATCTTTTATGAGTACTTTTAATGTATTTTAAGCAATTTACTACTTGTTCTGATAGAGTTTTAGTGGTAGCAAATTTTGCTCCGGCAATAAAGCGATATTTATAAGGTCTTTTATGAAATTTAGGTAACATGTATAATTTTGCAATGCACTTGTTCTTATCAGAAAGTTTAATATCAAATATTATATTTTTCTTGGTATGTTCATCGATTAAGTTATCAATATTCAGATTATTTTGAATTTCATAAACAGAATTACCGCAAATATTTTTACGTAATATGTTACCCTTAATACCTAATTCTTTTTTCATATTTTCAAGATAAAATTTCTTACATGTGAAGCTATAATTATTGCTGGCTTTATCTACTGTAGTGATTACAAAATGTTTATGTAAATTTATTAAATCAGCTTTAAGCTTATTATAATTATAGTCTATAAAATCTGAAAGATTAAATTCATTTTTAAGCGAGAAAATTTTATTTCTAATTAACTTAATTAATAATTTAGACCATGCTTCTAGTTCTCTCGCATTGCAGCACGCAATTTTTAACAATTTATCTTTTAATTTATTGACTGAAAAAACAATATCTTTTAAAATTATGTCCCATGTTACTTTATTACTCCCTATTCTAAATTTAAACCCTTTACGACATAGCTCCGCTAATTTGTCGTTTGCAAAATGTTTAACTAGTTCTACATCACCTGTTAATATGTGACATATCGGACTATAAATGAACTTTGCTAGTGCATCACGTCTGCTAGCTGGCATATCCATGACTCTTTCACACACGCATTTATTATTATTGAAAATATCATTACCTGAAAGATTTCCTAAAACTTTATTATAATTACAAATAATAGACCCAACAGGTCGTTCATATGAATACACTATTAATGGTTTGAAATCTTTACAATCATCTGGTAACATGGACTTAACTTTCTTTGAATTAATAAGACTGTTAACATTAATTTTGTCTAAAATTTTAGAGGAATAATTTAAAGTGGACATGACTTTATCTTTAATACGGTTATCTTTGGATTTCTTAGAATTAGCTCTAATATATCCCATAAAAGCAAAGACTATATTCTTAAATTTATTTGTGAAATTATGTTTATTATTTAGAATATTTTCTATAAAAGGAGCAAAACTTTTCTTTTGTAGGCCTTTCAATGAATCTTTTAATTTTTTAATTCCGAAATTTCGATATAATGAATATAAATTATTAACAATAATTATAATATCAGACCTGCTTTTCTTTTTATTAAATGTATTTAGTCTTCTATTACCGTGTCTACCAGGTCTTCTGTTTAAAACAGGGAAGTTAAAATATGGGTTATTAAAATCGTTTTTTAATAAATCTTTATACAAAATGTTGCCTACATTTTTTATTTGATTGTTAAGTCCAAATGGATAGATGGTCATTAATTTTCCAATCCAATAATTTTCTCTATCTAAAACATTTTGATTACTTTGAACAATTTCTATAATTTTGTATTTACAATCAAATTTAGTACAATCTGTGTTAAAATGCTTATATAGAAGAATCTTGGAGTCGATGCCGTTCTTAATTCCTGATCTATGCCCGTAGGCTCTTTCTCTTAAACATTGCTCCGTCTTTCCAACATATTGTATACCACATTTCTCACAGGTTATTAAATAGATAACATTCTTTACTTTACATGGAGATGTTACATTAACAGAAGAATTTAGAAACAAAAATTTTGTATTGGTAATGTAACTTTTAAAAAATGTTTGATGTTCAAAATCAAATTCATTCACACAGAGTTTACATTTACAGTTATCAACAAAAAGACGCCGGTTATTTTCATTATGCTTTTTCATTATTTAAGTTTTTATAATTTTGCCGGGTGCGTGGGTACATAGAATTTTCTAAACACGTAGTCCGTGGCCGGTCCTGGTTCGTCAACGAGTACAAGTAAAGGAAGGGACAGTACATGGGGAACACGTCGTATACTAATGTTGCCACTAGTACAGACCGTCCTCACATCTATACTGTCCCTGAACCTATATAAATTAAAATGTAAAACTTGCAAACTAAACAAACCAAAATTGGGACAAGGACAATATAAAGTCAAATTAAATTATCAAAATCGCTATGTGGAAACAACGCTTACTAAAATGAAAATTATTAAATAAAAGAACACAATCCACCACATAGGGTGTACATCACTACATGAGCAAGTTAATCTGTTTCCCAAGCAAACCAATCGCACATATAACAACGCACTATCGTCACGTTAAAGGAAGTAGTCAAGTTTGGGAAGTCCGGGACGTTCTGGCAAATTTTACTAAACTCTGCATGAATAAAGAAACTACATGTTAAATGTCAAAATATTATTTAAAATCAAATTTGCAACATGACAAGACATTAACAATAGTAAAAAATACAAATATTGATAAGATATCTATACTATTACAAAATAATATATAAAATACAGTACAGCACTCACTAACGATAGTGCTATCGGGTAGGTACCTGTAAGCATAGCATGCCTCAAGTGACCCCTATCAATAACTACCCTACAAATAACCTACATTTATAGCACAAATAAACTAAGGAAATCGCAAAAGTAAGCAATTGATACTATCGACAATGAATACATATAATATAAAGAGAAATAATTGCAAAATATGAAGTAACAACAGATTTAAACAAAGAGTACTCTTTTAACAAGAACAATAAATTTAAAAAATCATCAATATTAATAATAATAATAATAATAATAATAGAAAAAGAAAAAGATAAACAATAAATACAGACAAAAAGTAAGCAGAGGTTATACAAGAAACTTCAAGTTAAAAATGCTTGATTAAAATTATTGATGTCAAATTTTAGAATACAGTCACAATAATTGACCCTAAAAAGATTAAATTTATGGAACAATTTACTTGTCTGAAATAGCATAAATCTCTGTTAAATATTGAATATTCGAGTTACAACAGTAATAAAAGAACACCTATTCCTACAAAATCATCTAATAACTCGAAGCGGATTCCGACTACAACACAACCAGTCATTTTAAAAGGTAGAGGCACAAAAGCTTTTTCCCAGGCATCTTTCCTCGGCAACGCTGGTTTGGAAGCTTCTGAATTAAAAATGGACATGTTTTCAGCAAGCTATAACAATAAAACGCCAGTAAACTTGTCACCACTAATACATACAAACAAACAGACTGACAAACAAACGAAGACGAAGACATGAGCTCCGTCCAACTTCGTTGGCGGAGGTAAATATACCAATCGCATTAGACCAAAATAAACGGTAATGTAAGTATGGGATGTGTAGAGGTGTTGAATCGTGAGGCAGGGATGGAGGCGAGGATACAGCTGGTGTGAGGGGGGTGTTAAGGGGGGATGGACCGGTTTTCTGGACCACTTTCTCCCTCATGTTTAGCCCCATTAGTTTTCAGATGTTAAGATGTTTTCCCCATTAGTTAGTCGATTTTAAGACTTTCGCCCCATTTCTTCGTCAATGTTTAGACCTTTCGTGCTATTTAGGTGTCGATTTTTTCCCTGGCGAACGATAGTGAGCCTGTAATGTTGGAAGAACCAGCCTTCGGCCGGGAAATTTTTCTACCGGAAAATGTACAAGTTAATTTAGAAGGGGGATCTAATGGATGTTTTTTTTAATTTGATGGAGGTCTAGGGAGGAAACTAGAAAAATAATGAATACATGCAAAAATCGCCCAAAAAGTGAACCATCTCCCCTTAAGTCGTGATGGAGGGATGGAAGGGAAGGAGGGAGGGAGGAAATATGGGGAATCGTGTCTCTCATATCCAAGGTTTTACCTGTATTCATATACAAATAATAAATACATAAAAAGGTGACTCAAAATAAAAGATACCTATCGAAAGTGACCGACAAATACGGTAATGTAACTATGGGTTGTGTCGTGAAAAATGGATGGATGGAAGGGAAAGAGGAAAACGTGGAGGGATGAGATGTAGGGAATCGTGTCTCATATGTCCTTAAACTGTATTAATTAACAATAATAATTACTGCAGTTAACTTTCTCTCCGTATATTTCCTCTGCTCTCTCTCTCTCTCTCTCTGTCTCCTCACTTGCATTCAGACATTCGACTGATTTTCTCTTTCCTGTCAAGTCGTTGTCAAAATAGGTAAGAGGATAAATCGAAAAGAAGTTGAGAGGAGAGAGAGAGATTGAAAATATGTTTGTGTGAGAGAGAAAATGGGCGTTTGTTTAAGATTGAGTGAGTGTACGTTTCTGTGTGTATGAGAACGAATGTGATAGATAGATAAAGATAGATAGATAGAGAGATAGAGAGATAGAGAGAGAGAGAGAGAGAACAGGAGGTATTAGACTGATTGATGGAGCTGAAGCATCACTTAAGTCACGCCTGCTATTGTCACGTCTGTCTCTCTCTCTCTCTCTCTCTCTCTCTCTCTATATATATATATATATATATATATATATATATATATATATATATATATATATATATATATATATATATATTTATCTATCACATTCACTCTCACACACACAGAAACGTAAACTAACTCAATATTAAACAAACGCATTTTTCCCCTCACACAAACAAATATTTCAATCTCCCTCTCTCTTTCTCTCTCTTTCTCCATAGAATTTTTGTCCAACCCTCCGTTCCTGAGTAGACTATTTAAAAGTCTATCTTGTTACACCGTGACCCCATAAAACCCATAGAAAACTTATACTAGATTTAACTCCAATACGTTCGAGAAATCTGCGAGTAGTCCACCCAAGGTCTATAAAAATTGTATATAATGTAGATCTTGAGTCTACCTTACACACGCTCGATAGCATTGATGAGAATGAACATATAATAATAATAATAATAATCGTCTGGTTACTTATATAGCGCCCGTTCTCCTCCTTCGAGGATTCCAAGCGCTTGGCTTTCTTTAGTCTACCAGAGACCATTACCCATCCCCCTTGCTCATGGGGAGATGGTAACCGCCGGCTATATCCCAGAAAAACTTTTCAATCTGAGTGGGGATTGAACGCTAGACCTTCAAGATGGGATTCAGGCACGCTATCAACTGAGCCAGCCGGACGGATATAGAATATCAGTAGTAGTATAACTCACAGATAATATATATATACAACTAACATGCCTAGTACAATGAGATGGAAAACATTAGGTAGACAAAATAACATCATGAAAAGCTTATTATCAAAGTATATTTAATAAATAATCTACGTGGGCTACCACTCTACATTGAACAAGAGTATACCCCGATTAAAACAGTCTCCAATAATACGAATGAGAACACACCTAGAGGACCCCAGGTTGACGAAATAATTGAACCATAAAAGACCAAAGAAGGAAATAGGCAGGACACGCAGCGAACAACATGACACTATACGCAATAACAGAACAATAACTATAGTAAACAAGAAGATAGGCAGGACACGTGACAAACAAAACAAAAACAATGTACGAATTAAGGGGGTAGTGGCTATTGTTTTGGTCTATTATTATTATTATTTTTTTTTTCTCGGTAGACCTCCATCAAGCTTAAAACAAACACCCCCTAGACCCTCCTTCAAGATAGATTTGTACATTTTACGGTAGAAAAATGTCCCGGCCGAAGGCCACTTCCTCTTAAAATTACATGCTCGCTATCGCTCGCCAGTTTAAAATCGACACTTAAATGGCACGAAAGGTCTTAAAATTGACAACGAAATGGGGTGAAAGGTGTTAAAATCGTCATACTAATGGACAGAACGTTTTATTATCTCAAAAACTAATGGGGCTAAACATGAGGCAAAAGGGGGACCAGCAAAACGACCCATGTCCCCTTAAGAGACACATACAAGAGGAAACAGGAAGAAAGGACAATAAACGAAAAATGAGAACAATGAATCAAAACAAACAAAAAGGACAGGAAAGATAAGATACTAATAAGATACAAGATAATAAGACAATAACTAATACGAAAATAAGATACTAATAAGTGAGCAAAAATACGAGACCAATAAACAAAGCAAACAAGAGAGGACAATAGACGAAATAAGACACCAATAAATGAGTAAACAGAAGAATGACAAAGACGCACAACAAGAAAATACACAACAACAAATACACATATCAAATACACATAACAAATACACATAACACACAACAAATACACATAACAAACACACAACAAATACACATAACAAATACACATAACAAACACATAACAAATACACATAACAAATACACAACAACAAATACACATAACAAACACATAACAAATACACAACAAATACACATAACAAATACACATAACAAATACACATAACAAACACACAACAAATACACATAACAAATACACAACAAATACACATAACAAACACACATAACAAATACACATAACAAATACACATAACAAACACATAACAAATACACATAACAAACACACATACCAAACACACATAACAAATACACAACAAATACACAACAAATACACATAACAAATACACATAACAAACACACATAACAAACACACATAACAAATACACATAACAACCACACACATAAAACACACATAACAAACACACATAACAGGAAACACAACAATAGATGAACAACAAAGACACTAACCTAAGATCAAACCGAAGAATGACAAGAACACAAAACAAGAAAACAGGACAGCACACAAAAACAGAAAGTACCGGTAATCGAATAGACTCCCCGATATGGACAGCGCAGCATGAAGCGATCAGACAAGGGATGGAGGGAGGAGATTAAAACGACTTGAGCGGTGACATGGCAGAGACTGGCAACATTATCGAGTTAAGGGGGGGTTACCGGCTATTTTGTTTATCTTTCTCTCCTTTTCTCTCTTTCCCTGGCTTGTATCCATTCGGTCCCATTCAGCCAACTGTTTTAAGACGTTTATCCCCATTAGGTGTCGATTTCTTTCTGGCGAGCGATAGCGAGCCAGCATTGTATGGAAAAATCCGGCTTCGCCGGAGAGATTTTTCTATCGAAAAATGTAAAAATTTAGCTTGCAGTCAAAACAAAAATATATATACTGTATATGCTGGCTCGCTACCGCTCGCCAGGAAAATATTGACACCTGGATGGGGGTAAACGTCTTAAAACAGTAGGCTGAATGGGGCCGAATGGATACAAGCCAAAGAGAGAGGGAGCGAAAGAGAAAACAAGCGAGGTGGGCTCCCCTAAAACGACTTGAGGGGTGACACGGCAGAGACTGGCAACATTATCGACAGTCAGGGAGAACGTTAACAATAACAAGGTCCAACAGCGAATTTCTGGTGGGTGATGGTAACATGGTGAGGACTAGTGTGGCGATTATGACCCTGACGATGGTGGTGATTATGATGATGTGTTGAGAAAATGTTATCAGAGGCCAAGGCGACATACATATATACATACATACATACATACATGCATACATACATAATTTGTTTAGCCTAAGTCCGGTTCCAGTCTCACGTCCTAATGGCGGTGCTCCAGGCAGCCCTGTTCAGAGCTGCCTCACTTGTCAGGTTTTCTATTTCAAGATCAAACCATATATTAAGGTCTAATCCCACGTCTTTCATGGCCTACCCCTTGGTGCAGCTCCCTTCACGTGCACAGACTTGCATTTTTTCACCCAACTTAGTTCATCCTTCCTTTCCACATGCCCGAAACATCCAAAATTACTAGTACGTACCTCCTCACTGATACTCTTGATACCTATCCGTCTCCTCAGCTCTTCACTAGATATCCTATCTTGTATTTTGGCCTCACACAGCCATCTCACCATTCTCATCTCCAAATGAAAATATAGGTTGCATACATTTATATAATGCCATGGTGTTGCCGGATAGACCTGTGTTCAATGTATATATATATTTGTTTTCCAGGAACGCAAGCCTATAGTTGAACCCTATCAATCTAAGGACTTACTATTTTTACCTTCCTAATATCAAATTATTCCAATCAGCCTAAGAAGGACATGTAGGAACCTCAAGCTTAATCCCTGCCTCCTTATTTGCCCCCTTCATCACTCCTGCCTCTCCATCCATCTCACAGTCTCCTATAGTAGGTACTGTCTGACCATCTATGACACTTAAGGGCAGACTTCCACTTGAGGGATATTTTGTTTTGGTCCCCTTTCTCCCTCATGTTTAGCCCCATTGTTTTAAAACAATTTAAGACGTCCGCCCCATTTGTTTGGAGATTGTAAGAACTTTCGCACCATTTTTGTCAATTTTAAGACCTTTCGTGCCATTTAGGTGTCGATTTTTTTCCCTGGCAAGTGATAGCGAGCATGTAATTTAAGAGGAACCGGGACATTTTTCTACCGAAAAATGAACAAAATCATCTTGAAAAGGGGTCTAGGGGGTGTAATATTAAGCTTGATGGAGGTCTGGGGAACAAACTAAAATCCTCCCCTTAAAACACCATACTGCATACCTTGTGTTGTGTTCCGTCTGTTTTCAAACAATGTATTTACTTTCCCAAAGGTATAACGCAAGCAATAGGGCGAATGGTATGCAAAAGAACCTATTAAGCCTGTTAGTACTAAGACGGCTCACCTCCTCATATCTTGTATAATGTAGGACTATTATATTTACCTTAGAAACTATCTATACAAATTAGAAGGCAAACTATCCCAATGAACTTTCTTCTTTTTACCCTAATAGTCTTTTCCAAATGTTTAGATTGACATTAATATATGCGTTTTAGTAGAAGAGGGCATATCTCAACGAACTTTTGTTTTCCAAATTGTTAGATTGAAATTGATATATACGTTATAGTAGTGGAAAGATTGGAATACACTAGATGATATAAACGAAAAGGTATACAAGAGGGTTGGTAGTGCGTAACAAAACAGCCACTATTTATAGCCACCCCTGAACCATCATGCTATTATTATAGCACTGAAAGGATTAGAACACATGAAATATAAAATAGCCAAATAGGTATATAAGATGACTAGGAGAAAAGAAGAAAAAATAAACTGCAGCTTCCCGGTAGTACAGACAGGATTAGAAAACACGATACATATTACAGGAGGAATATCTGATAACTGGTCGTAGGCTTCAAGATAAAAAAATAAAAAATAAATACAAACCCTGCAATATCTCCTTCTGAACACCCCTGATATATTATGTTAGTATGATGGTACAGAAAGGATTACAACACACACCAATACAAAACAACACAAGGTATATACGAGGACTGGTGGTAGTAATCCTTCAAGAAAAACAAAAAACAAACACTGCAGCTTCTCCTTCTAGCCAGCCCTGATCCATCATGCCCCCCCCCCCCCCCCTCCCCTTGTGACTTCACCTTACATGGCCCACCAGACTCCATCACTATACTCTGGGTGGTCCCTCAATTGATCAAACCTTTAAGGGGACAGTGGTTATTTTGTTGCTCTATTTATTCATTCATTCATTTATCTATTAGTTTCCTCCTTAGATCTCCAACAAACTGTAAAAATTACCCCCTAAACCCCCCTTCAAGATTAATTTGTACATTTTTCGGTAGAAAATTGTCCCGGCTGAAGGCCGGTTTCTTTTAAAATTACAGGCTCGCTATCGCTCGCCAGGTAAAAATAGCACGAAAGGTCTTGAAATTGACAACGAAATGGGATGAAAGGTGCATGTTAAAATCGCCGAACGTCATAAAATCTGAAAACTAATGGGGCTAAACACGAGGGAGAAGGGAGACTAGAAAACCGGCCCATCTCCCCTTAACTTGCTCTCCACTCTACTACTTTGCCTCACCTTTTAGACCCTACCTCATGTTCTCTCCTCTCCTTTTCCTTTTGAAGAACTGGAATATGAACAAGAGCAAGACAGGGGTGAAGGTGATCAGGGCTTGGACAGAGACAATTGATCAAATCTTAAGAACAAGAACAAGAACAAGACAATTATGAAGGTTAGTGTTGGATCTGCCTCAGTGTTTGGACAGAGACAATTGATCAAACCTTAACTTGCTCTCTACTCTACTATCTTACCCTAACTCACCTTCTGTCCCATATACCCTAATATTTTGTCCTCTCCTACCCCCTCTGAAGACAAAGACAAAGAACAAGAACAAGAAACGCAAGAAGACGAAGAAGAAGATGCAAGTGATGAAGGTTAGTTGGATCTGCCTCAGTGTTTGGACAGAGACAATTGATCAAACCTTAACTTGCTCTATACTACCCTTCCCCACCTTCTGTCTCCAACCCTTATGTTCTCTCATTTCCTCTCCCCTTTGAAGAACAAGAAGAAAGTGATGTTGTCGTTTCATTATTCACCTTTTCTATTTTCTTCTATTTTCCTCTACTCTATCACCCCATCCCTCTCTTTATCCCTATTTTCTATCCTCTCGTCTGTTATACTCTCGTTAAGTTTAACCCTCTCCTCTTCTTGTTTCTCATTTCCTTACTTCACCTTCTTTCTCTTCTTTCCTTGGTCGTTCTCTGTTGCATCCCTCCTTCCCTTTCATCACCCCTCCTCCTCCACCTACCCTTCTCTCTCCCCTCTTCCCCAACCCATCACCAGCTTAGCACCGGGGTACATTCAAATTCAATTAATCCTCTGGTATTGGTTCTTTTCAGACTCCTTAGGGCTCTTATGTAATGCCTCCTTCTCCTTCTCTCTAACTTTCTACATCTCTGCCTTCCCTCCTATATTCCTTTATTTAAGGGGAGGCAGATTGTCTTTCTGGACACCCGTCTCCCTAATGTTTAGCCCCACTAGTTTTGAGATTATAAGACGTTCGGCCCATTAGTTTGGCGATTTTAACACCTTTCGCCTCATTTTGTTGTCAATTTTAAAATCTTTCTTGCCATTTAGGTGTCGGTTATTTCCTGGCGAGCGAGAGCGAGCCTGCAATTTTAAGAGAAACCGGCCTTCGGCCGGGAATTTGTTCTACCGAAAAATGTACAAATTTATCTTGAAGGGCGTTCTAGGGGGTGTTTTTCTAAGCTTGATGGAGGTCTAGTGAGGAAACTAAAAAAATATATGAATAAATGAATTAATAGACCAAATAAACGGTCTGCCTCCCCTTAACCCCTTCAGTAATCGAGGGTGCATTGCTCCCTTTTACTATGGCTATCAATAGATGATTTTACTCAGTTTAGGAAGGACTTTTGAAAGGCAGAGGGATGAGTATCCATGTATACATGTATCCATATGCATGTGTATGCAGTATAGCCTATACTGTATACAAAGCTTAGACTTATGTAAGTATTTTTGTTTATCCAATATATCTTACCACCTCACTCTTCCTGATTCTCGCAACAAACTTCTTGCAGGCCATCATTCTCCATCCATCAGTCCTCTCTCCTTTACCTTCAAAACATTCCTTCCTTCCCCTTCTCTCCCTGTTCTTCCCCTCCTCCCTACTCCCCTCTCTCTCCTTCCCCACCGCCACTACCGCCATCATCAAAGCCTCCTTAAACCCCCACCCCCCACCACCCAGGCTTAAAAAAACACCCCAAATCCGAGAATAACCACGCCGGCAAAAAGTGTAAACAAACAAGGTGGCGGTATCTCGGGCGGGGGACGGTCAGACAAGGGCAACTGGACTTTTCGGCACCTTAGGCAAACTTCGGCACCTGTCACTTCTTTTCCCTACTTATGAGATCTTGACAGCTTCTTTTAGTTCAGCTTAAGTACGCTGATGCTGGCTATTTTAGAGTTTTCAAAACTGTGGCTAAGATTATTATTAAGATAGTTTTAAAGAACTGAGACGAGGTGATACAACAAGCTATATCTCCAGATAAAGGGACCGTCTCAGCCATGTTGAGTGCTGGCATTGGATTGTATTTATTAAATCCGAGTATAAAAATGTATCATCTACAGTATATATGAATCATACAGGATTACGCATATAGGCCTACACAATTTTCACACTTGTATTTCAAGGATAAACTATTATTTGTCTAACATATACCGTTTGGACTTCAAGAGGCATTTTTTCCCAGAGATGAAAAACAATGATGTACCGGTACCACAGAGAGGGTAAAAATGCAAATACTCGTAGTCGGTAGCAAGGAGGTATGAAGAGGCGAAGGAAAACATATATGTACAGTATATAAAACGTAAGACACATAAACAAAACTAAATCATGGACCGTTTCTACTGCCTGATTAAAATGGAATGAATGGAAAAATTAAATGAGAGGAAATTCGCCAAAAAAGTGGATTAGGAAATGGGAACAACATAATAAGAAAACGGATTGAATAAGAAACAAGGAGAGAGAGAGAGAGAGAGAGAGAGAGAGAGAGAGAGAGAGAGAGAGAGAGAGAGAGAGAGAGAGAGAGAGAGAGAGAGAGAGAGAGAGAGAGAGAGAGAGAGAGAGAGAGAGAGGAGAGAGAGAGAGAGAGAGAGAGAGAGAGAGAGAGAGAGAGAGAGAGAGAGAGAGAGAGAGAGAGAGAGAGAGAGAGAGAGAGAGAGAGAGAGAGAGAGAGAGAGAGAGAGAGAGAGAGGTAAAACTGCCCACTTTAAACTACCACAAGGGGAGGACGGGGACAAATAAGGCGGTACGGGATGCAGCCAACACTCGGGAATTATAGAAAAATTAAAACCAAACACTTCAAATAAATAAAAATGTGAAATAAAAAACACTCCAGAACTACCATATATATAAAAATATAATTCAAACACCACTAATAAAGTCAAATATAAACTAATGGACACTCAAAAATTACCGTATATAAAAATGGAAACCAAACACTACTAATAAAGTCAAAATGTATAATAATGGACACTCAAGAACTACATACTATAAAAATGTAAATCAAACACCACTAATAAATAAAAATTGAAAATAATGGACACTCAAGAACTGCAGAGTATAAAAATGTAGATCAACACTTGCAACATGGAACAAAAGTGAAGAATAAATAATAATATGAAGATGATGCATACCAATATTCAAACTTTTAAACACATGAAACTCTCAAACACATATAATTTAATATAAGTGAAGTTGGCAATGTTAAAAGAATATGTTACCAAAACTTACTTATATTGTACAAATATAAAATATATATAATAATATGAATTCCTTTGTAACCCGGTAGCGTGTTTTATATCTAAAACAACTTATATATAATATAAAGAGATCATATTATTCAAATGACAATGCAACACCCAAAGAACAGGAACAATAGCGAACAGAACTACATACAAGTATGAGAATGACTAACGCAAACTCGGCCAACATTAATCGGAGTCACTTCGTTTTTTTGCTCTCTCTCTCTCCCTCTCTCTCTGAGTTGTATCCATTCGGCCCCATTCAGCCTACCGTTATAAGACGTTTATCCTCATCCAGGTGTCGATTTTTTCCTGGCAGGCGGTAGCGAGCCAGCATATTATTCAAAATCCGGCGAAGCCGGATCTCTCCATATAATGATGGCTCGTTATCGCTCGCCAGGAAGATATCGACACCTGGATGGGGATAAACGTCTTAAAACAGGAGGTTAAATGGGGCCTAATGGATACAAGCCAAAGAGAGAGGGAGAGAAAGATAAATAAAAGCCGGTGACCCCCCTTAAAACTGGTGAGTGATAATGCAATACACACAGGATATAAATGGTGAGTCATATTCCAATATTGGCAGAATATAAATGGTCGGAAATAAAAGAGGCCAGAGAATGACTGGTTCAAGCACCATCACACTCCGAAGGCCAGGAGATCGATTCCCAACCATATATAGGGAGGGTAGCTTCATCACTTTAGCAGCCATATGGATAAACTGGTGCTGTGAACGATCGTATATGCCAAAACATTAGTATTTCCAAAATAGTGTGCCATTTTCATTCCAATTTCCGAAAGCAATGTATAAAATAAAAACAAAAAATACAAAATATATTATATATTTTGTTTTGCTTGGTTACAAAGTTATCGATCGATTATTACCGGAAGAGCTCTTGTAATTCATCTTAACCTTATCTTACCTTATTGTAGCTATCAATAGACCATTATATCAGGCTTAGGTAGGATCTGTGGGACTATTAGACTAATTGAGAGAGTTTGAAACCTTCGATTCACCGAGCTGAACAAAATCTACTCATTCATTATAAGGCCAACAATCGTGAACCCTAACTTTGTAACTCAAAAAGGGCCAGAGGAAATGGGCTCTGAAATGCCACACCTGTTCCCTAGCTGAATCTTCCCAAATGGTAGCAATATTAACCCGATTATTCAGGTCGTGTGTGTGTGTGTGTGTGTGTGTGTGTGTGTGTGTTTTTTTTTTTTTTTTTTTAGAGGTTAGTGGTCAAGATTAGTGGTCTAAATATAATAAATAGAGCATAGTGTTATTCAATTAATTAGTTAAAATAGAATTTCAGAGGTGTAAACCCTATTGGATTATTAAGCCAGCACACTGTAAGTCAAAAATAACGTCAGGACTGGAGCCTCTCTGCGAAAACTCCAGTCCCTTCGTGTTATTCACAACATAATGCAAGTAATACAACAATTTGAAAGGGTTAATTCTCCCTATAGAAGGTCCATGAGATCGCCTGACGTCAGTGGCTGGACCTGACAATGTAATGTTGTTGGTGCATTAATGAACGGTGGTGGTGGCGAGAGGTGGTTGGTGGAGGTGATGGGTGAGAGGTGGTGGAGATGGGTGATAGGTAATGGTGGTGGGTGAGAGATAGTGGAGGTGGGTGATAGGTGGTGGTGGTGAGAGTAGCTGGTGGTGGTAGGTGAGAGGTGGTGGTGGTGGTGAGAAGTAAAGGAGGTGGTGCTGATGGGTGAGAAGTGGAAGTGGTGGTGGGCGAGAAGTGGAAGTGATGGTGGTGGTGGTGGTGGGTGACTGGAAGTGGAGGTGATGGTGGTGGTGGTGGTGGGTGACTGGAAGTGGAGGTGATGGTGGTGGTGGTGGTGGGTGACTGGAAGTGGAGGTGATGGTGGTGGTGGTGGGTGAAAGGTGGTTGTGGTGGGTGAGAGGTGCTGCTGGTGGATGAGAGGTGCTGCTGGTGGTAGGTGAGGTGTGGTGGTGGTGAGAAGTGGTGGAGGCGGTGCTGTTGGGTGAGAAGTGGAAGTGGTAGTGGTGGTGGTCTGGATTGGTGGGTCATGTAGACGTTCACAAAGGTACACAAGCAGACAGGCACAGGCAGTCACACTTTAGAACAACTTATCCTATCTCTACCATTTCTAACATACATTATCTATCTCTACCATTTCTAACATACATTATATATTGGCGTGCTATTCCCATAGTTCGCCTCCACTTGGGATTATTATTCAGCAAAACTACTTCACTGAGAGCGACTTCAGCGAGAAAGGTATGTGTTCATCTAGCTCGTTTCCCCCAGGCCTCCCCGAGTTACAAAGGCCATGGGTGTAATATCTTGATCCCTTATAATGGACAGACTTCAGTGTCACTGGAAATATCTGCAAAATCAAGTTCGAGACCCCTAAAATATTGTGTCCGGTTCGATTGATTGACGGCTAGATAGGAGCCTTCGCGGACACCCCAAACATCTTACCTGGGCCAATCAATGTCAATATTAATTCATTACTACTTCTACCTGTTGATTTTTTATGACTTCCTTGAGCCAATGAATGCTTTTGAGTGAGGTTAACAAGCATCTGTGCCCCATTATAAGACACTTATAACAGGACTCGAACCAAGATCCGTGTGTGCGGATTCGGCTATTGCCAACCGATATATCTCACTATCCACAAAGATGAGTAAATAAAAAAATATAAATCCAAAGTTAATCAATCGTAGACTCATATTACACGCAGAACAAATGGTGTCGTCATTTAAATATGCATGTAAAGAAGAAGAAGAAGAAGAAGAAGAAGAAGAAGAAAGGAGAGACTATATTAAAAGAGAGCAGCCTGAACCCGAACCAGGACAGAAGCGGTAGCCACAAATGTCCTTCAGTGTATGTATGTATGTAGGTATGTAAATCCTGGCCACATCCAGACTGTGATTTACATACATACATATCTTGTCTAACCCACCCCTTCCCTTCCCTCTCTTTGAACCCCTTCCACAATGCCCTATCCTCCACACACAGTGGTGTATGTGTGTGTGTGTGTGTGTGTGTGTGTGTGTGTGTGTGTGTGTGTGTGTGTGTGTGTGTGTGTGTGTGTGTATGTATGTGTGTGTGTGTGTGTGTGTGTCTGTGTGTGTGTGTGTATTCATAATTGTATTCATAATTATAGTTCGACAGGAATTGAGTTTTTGGCTCACATTGTCCCGCATCCTAGACATTATCATCAGTGACACTTACCCATCTCCTTGCTCAACGGAGATGGCAACCACCGGTTATGTCTCAGAATACCTTTATCAACCTGAGTGAGATTTGAACCCCGGTCTGATGGGTTGCAGGCGGGAACTGTACCACTGAGCTAGCCGCGCGGCTGTGTGTGTGTGTACGGTGCTGCAGGGGGTGTAGTAAGGCAGGAGAGGTATAGTTCTTACTCAATGCAATCACACGCACATACAAACGCACACACAAGCACGCACACACACAAATACACACACACACACACACTAACATCCTAGACATAATATTCTTCCTCCAATTTGTTCCATCCCTCCTCCAAAAATCGCAAAGGCTGTACATTTCCACATCTATTCCCTGGTTGACCCTTCCCAAATGGTAGAAATATTAGCTCGATTACTCTAGTCGATTGTGCATTATCCAACTCAGTAGGCTACCGGTGACATCCTTTTCATTATAATCTGACAAGTATTATACGATTTTATTCAGCTTAAAAAGGGCCTCCATCAATTAACAAGGTTCGAACTATTTCACCAATCCTTCTTAAACTGCACAACATCGTCTAAATATAACTAAAGCAACATTAATAAGAAGGTCACCGGTACAGAAGGGGTTAGATAGGTTATGTTGTTGTAACTCCTTGAAATTCCTTATACAGTATACTCTCTCCCTTACACCTCCCCCCCCCCCTCCCCCCTACCTCAACAACAACAACCCTTTACCCCCCCCCCCCTTTACCTCAACCCCCTACCCTCCTACCTTAACAACCTCCCCCCCCCCCCCCCCCCCCCTTCAAATTCGAGCAAATGTGTAGATCCGGGAACCTAATGTGTAATGCAGTGTCCCAAATTAATAGTAATGAGCGAAACAAAGTGGAAAGGGTCACGCCAGCCCGTCATAAAGGTAATGAGTTTGACCTCCTCCGGGAGTCTATTTAGTCCGTTTCATTAATTTTCGCTCGGTAATGTGATTATTATTGTGATTGTCTTTACCTTTATTACTATTATCATTATTATTATTATTATTATTATTAGTAGTAGTAGTAGTAGTAGTAGTAGTAGTAGTAGTAGTAGTAGTATTACAATGTTGTTATTTTATTAGCAAACAGGCTATCTATTAATAATAATTTAACATGACGATATAACGCGAATATATTAACCCATCCAGTACCGGTACCGGTGACGTCCTTTTCATTTTATTCTGGCAATTATTAGACAAGTTTAGTTAGCTTAGGAAGAACGTCTACCAATTCAAAGGCTACATATTATATCCATTAATCGTTTTAGCTACCATATAACCTTCCTAAGCTTCATAAAATCGTTTAAATGTATCTGAAATCAAATAAAAAGACGTCATCGGTAACGTACGGGTTAATAGCATTGGGAACTTTGATATTACAACCCAAGATAAGTATCGTGTGAGGCCCCCAATGTATACCTCAATTTTCATTCATCTTAAGAAGTGCCTCCCATGATCATAAACAACATAATGTGTAATAAATATATTGTTAATGAGTATCAAACTTGCAGAGTAAGAATAGTGTTCAATACTATCAAGAATATTCATCAAACAAGATATCTTATATGATTCTATTTATATATAAACAATATCCATTTGTGTTGTATAGGTTAAGCCATTTGAGCCTGTGGTACATAGTGAATGAAGCGTTGTGTAGTAGCCTCGGCCTTCCCTGTATTATGTAACTGTAGTTGTGGGTGTGGATACAATATGTAGGCCTTTGTGAGTGGTGTAGCGATGATTAATGCATGGAGTACTGTACAATACGTTAAGCCGATGTACATACTGTACACACATAACAATATTATCTTTATATCTATCTATATTCATACAAAAAAAATCATACTGTGTGTAACTAAACTAGTTTGGTATAGATAGATTGATAGTCAGTCAGTCAGTACATTCTATATATCTCATAAAAAGCTACACATTGTAACTTTTTACTGTGTAGATAGAGAGAGAGAGAGAGAGAGAGAGAGAGAGAGAGAGAGAGAGAGAGAGAGAGAGAGAGAGAGAGAGAGAGAGAGAGAGAGATAGAGAGTGAGAGAGCGAAACAAACAAATATTCATGCAGAAGGGTAAATTTAGCTTGTAAAATAACATGAAATAATGATATCCTTCGGCCTCAAGACCACTAATAAATACATAAATATATAAACACAATCAAGCATAACAAAGCACCGAAGGACTCCGCCAAACGCTGCCAATCACCCAGTCGCTCCAAAACTCCTCTTCTCCCTATACTATACCCTGTTCCAAGCAGGTAGTCCAGAAATCCTGAATCCTAACCTCTATAACTCACAAAGGGCTAGAGCAAATGGGCTGTAAATGTCCTGCACACCTATTCCTTGGCCGACTCTTCCCAAATGGTAGCAATACTATATATAGTCCATTCATTATAGGTAGACCATAAATTGTGAACCCTAACCTCTAACTCAAAAAGGGCTACAGCAAATGGGCTGTAAATGTCCACACCTATTCCTTGGCTGACTCTTCCCAAATGGTACCAATACTAGCTCAAATACTCTAGTCATTTGTGAGTTATAGAGGTGAATGTTCAATATTTGTTTTACATTCTATTGGGAACAGGGCATAGTCTCTCCTTCCTGACAACTCTTTCGGCCGATCCAGTCCAACAAGCAGTAGAAGAAGTAGAAACAGAGTGAGACGAGTGGTAATAAACCTCTCGTCGTTGCTCCCGGCGGAGACTAAAACTACTCTCTCCCAGGTATGTACACACACTAGCCAATTGAGGGGCAGGCAGCGGCTTTTTATGGACCCCCTTCTCCCTCATGTTTAGTCCCGTTATTTTCGAGATGTTAAGACGTTCGCCCCATTAGTTTGTCGATTGTAAGATCATTCGACCCATTACTTTATCAATATTAAGACCTTTCGTGCCAAAAAAAAAAAAAAAAATATATATATATATATGTCGATTACTTCCTGACGAGCGAGAGCGAGCCTGTAATTTTGGAGGAAGCGGCCTACCGAAAAAAATGTACAAATATATCTCCGGATAATATATTTAGCTTGATGGACGTCGAAGGAAGAAACTAAAATGATAATAAATATACAAATACATAAATAAACTAATAAATAAACTAATAAATAAACTAATAAATAAACTAATAAATAAACTAATAAATAAACTAATAAATAAACTAATAAATAAACTAATAAATAAACTAATAAATAAACTAATAAATACACTAATAAATAAACTAATAAATAAACCCTATCCAATTAACACTTACACAAACTCACACACACATAAATACACCCTGGGCAGCCCCACACACGCACACATAACTGACACACGCACATAAAATACAGACATATGCACCTTCGCACGTACTCATAAATACACATGTACACACGCACACACACACACGGGGTACGAAAATTTGATTAATCTCCCTCACACACACACACACACACACACACACACACACACACACACACACACACACACACACACACACACACACACACACACACACACACACACACACTAAGCATAAGCATTGAGGATTATGATGCGTTTTGCTAGTTTATCCTGGCTATCATTAGACGATTTTATACAGCTTAGGAAGGATCTATGGGCATTAAGACGGCAAAGACTACCTCCATTAATATTCTGACTGACATACACCCTTCCTAATCTGAATGAAATCGTCAAAGAAAATAGAAATGAAAAGCGTCTAGCTATTTTGAGAGGGTTAACTTGGATATACCGTATTAAGGGGAGGTTTTTAGTTGATTCCCTAGACTTCCATCAAGCTTAAAATTACTCCCTCTAGACCCCCTTTCAAGATAAATGTGTACATTTTTCGGTAGAAAAATGTCCCGGCCGTAGGCCGGTTCCCCTTAAATTACAGGCTCGCTATCGCTCGCCAAGAAAAAATCGACACCTAAATGGCACGAATGGTCTTAAAATTGACTTAAATGGGGCGAGGGTTCTTAAAATCGTCAAACTAATGGGGCGAACGTCTTAAAATCTCAAAAGCAACGGTGCTAAACATGAGGGAGAAAGGGGTCCAGAAAAAAATCCTCCAGGTGGATATCTCCCCTTAATGACTATTTATTCCAGCAACTGTACATCATCAGATCTATCCCTACATCTAAATTACTTCTACTAAATATATCCCTATATCTATCTAAATGCATTATACTTTATCCCTACTGGTAAACAACAATTGCCTCCAAAAATGCATTATACTTTATCCCTACTGGTAAACAACAATTGCCTCCAAAAATGCATTATACTTTATCCCTACTGGTAAACAACAATTGCCTCCAAAAATGCATTATACTTTATCCCTACTGGTAAACAACAATTGCCTCCAAAATGCATTATACTTTATCCCTACTGGTAAACAACAATTGCCTCCAAAAATGCATTATACTTTATCCCTACTGGTAAACAACAATTGCCTCCAAAAATGCATTATACTTTATCCCTACTGGTAAACAACAATTGCCTCCAAAAATGCATTATACTTTATCCCTACTGGTAAACAACCATTGCCTCCAAAAATTCCCTGAAAAAAAAAAAAGGCTCGTGTGGTTTCTGAGCTCAATAACATCGCCTAAAGTTAACCACAATACTAAACAAACTAAATAATATTGCATTAAAGATATATTTAGCTACATTTATATATATATATGGCCTTAAGGGGAGATCTCCACTTGAGGGATTTTTTTCTTGACCCCTTTCTCCCTCGTGTTTAGCCCCATTGCTTTTGATATTATAAAACGTTTGCCCCATTAGTTTAGCGATTTTAAGAACGTTCACCCCATATTAAAACCTTTCGTGCCATTCAGGTGTCAATTTTATCCTGGCGAGCGATAGCGAGCCTGTAATTTAAGAGGAACCGGCCTTTGGCCGGGACATTTTTCTACCGAAAAATGTACAAATATATCTTGAAAGGGACTCAAGGGGGTGTAATTTTAAGCTTGATGGAGGTCTAGAGAACAAACTAAATACCTCCCCTTAACTAGCAGACACCATTTCCAGGATGAACAAAATCGTCTAATGTTAGCCAGAATAAACTAAAAGGGCGTCATATTACTGGAAATGTTATAAGGGGCGAAGGACAGTCGAAAATATAAAGAAAGAAAACAAGTGAAAAGCTACGGCAAGAGGGAAATGCGACTAAGACAAAAAGAGTACAAAGGAAAGCAAGCAACAACAACTACCTGAACTGTTACTTTTCATTTGGTGAGCGGACAAATCAACCAGTAGATCCTTTCAACCCGTAGCTCTCAACCAGTACCATCTCAACCAGTGTTGTTAGGTTAGGTCAAGCTAGGTTAGTACTAAAATGTATAAATTGGCACCGATTTGGCTGACCCTGGTTGATTTAATTGGCACTGGTTGAGATTTACTGGTTAAAATGGTCCACTGGTTGGAATAGTCTACTGCTTGAAATGGTCTACTGGTTGAAATGGTCTACTGGTTGAAATGGTCTACTGGTTGAAATGGTCTACTGGTTGGAATAGTCTACTGCTTGAAATGGTCTACTGGTTGAAATAGTCTACTGCTTGAAATGGTCTACTGGTTGAAATGGTCTACTGGTTGAAATGGTCTACTGGTTAAAATAGTCTACTGGTTGAAATGGTCTACTGGTTGACATGGTCTACTGGTTGAAATGGTCTACTGGTTGAAATGGTGTACTGGTTAGAATGGTCTACTGGTTGAAATGGTCTACTGGTTGACATGGTCTACTGGTTGAAATGGTCTACTGGTTAGAATGGTCTACTGGTTGAAATGGTCTACTGGTTGAAATGGTCTACTGGTTAGAATGGTCTACTGGTTGAAATGTCCGGGAACTGTTTAATGTTATAATTAATCTAAAGGTGGTATCACACGAGCGCATTTTCGTCAATTTTCGATGAGCAAGTTTTTTGTTCTCCTACTATTCTGAGGCTCTTTCAAATTGGAATCGGAAACTAGATCGAAGGTAGATTATGTTACGTAGTTTATTTCTTATGAAACTTAAAATTTGAAGCTGCCAGACTACCATTGCCCGTAAAAATTGACGGACAAATCGCTCGTGTGACACTGCCATACGTAACCTTACCTTTGTCAAATAGAAATAGATAATAACAAGGCAGGAAGGAAAGGGAACAGGGACAATTTAGGTGAGCGGGTCTTCTTGTTTCACGTTGTAAATATTTAGAAGATGAAAGCTACCGCAAGTCGTTGTAAATTGCTTCACATTACTGAAAAGCACTTTATTTTTATTTTCTTTGCACATTTTGCCTGTTTAATCAATCCACATTTAGCTATATTTATTACTGAACAAGTCATCATTGAGGATCATTTATTGTGCATGTGTAACTAAGTTTCCTAGTAATACTATACAAATATCCTTAACATTAACAATAAAAGGTCGAAATTATCACTATCGAAAATCCAATTCATTGTTACGTTTTATTCAGTTGTGTTTTACCTTTAGTTACCGACAAAGAGATCATCAACAACTATAGTCTAATCATTATCGGTAGGCCAACAAATCTTCACCACTAACTTCTATAACTTATAAATGACTAATCGAGTTAATATTTCTACTATTTGAGATGAGGCAACCAGGCAATAGGTGTGAACAGTAACAGCCCATTTGCTCTAGCCCTCTTTGCGTTACAGAGGTTAGGGATCAGATTTCTGGCCTACCTATAATGAACAGGGTATAGTGATATCGACACCTTATTGTGTTTATGACCGTTACCCCTTTGTAGATTATGACGCATTTAGACAGTTTATTCTGGCTATCATTAGACGATGTTAGACACTTTAGAAAGGATCTGTAGGAATCATATGGGTAAAGACTGTCGCCATTAACCCTCTGACTTCCACATACCCTTCCTAAACTGAAAAAAACGTCCAATAATAGCCAGAAAACAGAAAAGAAATGCGTAATCGGGTCTTGAAAGGGTTAATAAATGTTGTTCGTCACACTGCAATACCCCGTGTCAACATAATCAACTACCAACTGACGGACCCGGAAGGTAAAATGTAGAGGAAAACAAAGAGAGAGAAAAAGGGAGGGTCAACAAAATACGGTTAAAGGTGTGAGGAGGTGAAATGGGAAGATGAAGACGGATGAAAACAGTAGAGACAGATAGATAGATAGATAGATAGATATATTGATAAATAGATGAATAGGATGGATATATATATATATATATATATATATATATATATATATATATATATATATATATATATAATAAATAGATACCTAAATACACATGATAAATAGAGAGACAGATAAACAGAGGACAGACACCACAAAGGGAAGAAGAAAAAAAGACGGGGGAGGGGAGGGGGGAGGTAGGGGGGGGGGGGGGAGTAGACAGAGCCCCCATCGGTAAAACAGATAAAGTCCGGCGATCAAAGGGAACCAAATAGAAGGAAAACAGGAAGGGGGGGGGGGGGGGGGGGGTCAAAGTTAGCAATGGGACGACAGGGGGGAGGGAGGGAGGGAGGGAGGGGGGTTAAAATCTTGGGCACCAGCTGTACAAACACGTAGTGGTGAAAGGGGAGGGGGGAGGGGGTTGATTGTATGGGTGTATGGGTGTATGGGCAGGGGGTGGGGGAGGAGGGGGAGGATATACAGTAGGTATGTGTGTTTATGTGTGTGTGGGCTGTATGGGTGCCTGTGTGTGGGCTGTATGTGTGTGTGGGCTCTGTGTGTGTGTGTGCGCGTGTGTGCGTGTGTTGTAAAGCGTATGTATGCAGTAATTTGTTATATTTCGTGTCTAAGTCAAGTAAAATAATAATAATAATTGTCGGTTATTGTTCCCTTGCAGCCATGAAGCTGAAAATCTACAGTTTTTCTTAATCTAGGTACAGTACAATGCTTGTTCTACCTTAACTGTGAGGCCACATGCGACCTTTGGCGTCCGTGAGGTGCCAACATTCCCACCATAGTACATACGCAGATGCACTGATGAGAAGTACGTTTAGGCTAACACAGGCTGATAGTTGAGCAGCTTGGCTAGGGATGGACCAAGATACCATCCTCTCCATCGGGATACCTGAAGAAACCTTTAGGATTCTGGGGGATTCGAGCCCTCGACCTCGCGGTCAGCGTTTAGCGCCTTAGACCACTTGGCTAACGAATTTGCGTGTGTGTGTACGTTTCTCGCGGTGTATGTTTGGGAAGTCCACACATGATCGTTGACCCTTGGTGCAGTTATACTAATATATTCACACTTTCTCATCACTCCTCCCACCTCTTTATTCCCAGGGATTAATTTTCCCAGTATATTGCAGTGGCTCCGAACGTCTTCATCAAAATATGTCGTGGTCCAACTCTCTCGTCTCTACATAAACAAACCTTGGCTTATTTCGCTTTGATAGTTTCCTGTGATGGTGGACTTGGACACATATAAACACATACCTTAACGTACCTAGCTTGCACACATAATTCACTGAGTGGCATAAACTTAAACCCATGGAAAATATACACACGAGTGTACATGTACACACACACACACACACATCCAAGTCTTTCTTATTCGGACAAGGAGAAATACGAACGCTAAAGTAACAGCTATTATGCAACCATACTAATTTATAACGCACATCTACGCTGTCCAACACACACACACACACACACACACACACACACACACACACACACACACACACACACACACACACACACACACACACACACAGAGCCACACATACACACACTGAGCCACACACACACACACACACACACACACACACACACACACACACACATCCCGTAGCCTAGTAGGTAGAGCTCTCGTCTCACACACGAGGGGTCGGGGGTTCAATCCCGGCCGGGCGGAGACAAATTGGGCTTACTCCTTTCATGTGTTTAGCCTCAGTTCAAATAATAGGTACCTGGAATAAGTGGATGACGTTGTGACGTCCCATCTGGGGTTGGCAAAAATGGTACAAGGCGAGATGGGTATCATATGGTTCACCTAAGCTGATGGCTACCTAAGCCTTCGGGCGAGACGGTACCATCTATGATGAAATGGTACCATACAGATCCACCCTAAGCCTTCGTTTCCGTCGCCAATTGGCTATAAAATACAGACTACACACACATCCACAGCCATTCCAACGATACATATAACACCTACACATATAGGAGGCGGGAAATAACGAGCATGCTCACTCCCGCAATACAACTAGAGTAAGTACAACTAGAGTAAGTACACACACTCACACACAGAGCCAGATACACATTCACAAATAACTCTTCATAATTTTTATGCAATCAATTATTATAAGGTTAGCTCCTACAAAGCCAATTTCAGCATCCCTTATACGAGACAAAACTTTAATTCGAAAGTTTTCAAATAGGGGTCTGGGTACTCCAAGGCGATCATAAAGTTACTACGTGGTGAGAGAGTGTTTCCACTCTTCAAATAATTAGGCAGCCATAGCGTAGTATACACAAGTTTAACAACCTAGTGAGAGACTCAAGAATTATGAAGACAAAAATATACCGGTACATTTAATATTCCCAGCATCATAACTTTCCCGTGCTTATAACAATTAATCAATCACAAGATAGTTTTATCGTGTTTTAAATATTGGTGGAACAGGAATTACGACGTTGAAATTCGTAATACAACAGTCAACATACACCATAATACAACAGTCAACATACACCATAATACAACAGTCAACATACACCATAATACAACAGTCAACATACACCATAATACAACAGTCAACATACACCATAATACAACAGTCAACATACACCATAATACAACAGTCAACATACACCATAATACAACAGTCAACATACACCATAATACAACAGTCAACATACACCATAATACAACAGTCAACATACACCATAATACAACAGTCAACATACACCATAATACAACAGTCAACATACACCATAATACAACAGTCAACATACACCATAATACAACAGTCAACATACACCATAATACAACAGTCAACATACACCATAATACAACAGTCAACATACACCATAATACAACAGTCAACATACACCATAATACAACAGTCAACATACACCATAATACAACAGTCAACATACACCATAATACAACAGTCAACATACACCATAATACAACAGTCAACATAAACCATAATACAACGTAAGCATTTTGAATATCTAGCCCCAAAAAATGCTGAGAAAAGAAGCCGGAAAATACGGCCATGTGAATAGATAATTTCAACACCACCTTCCTATTATGTCGGCAGTATCACGGCACAAAGGCCAAGACCAGCGTGGGAGAATATTAATTGACAGTCCTTGATCTTATACGTATTTATACACGCACATTTAACTCTGCTCCTGGGTGTCTCTCCACGCAACGTACTATATACTGTGTATATATATATATATATATATATATATATATATATATATATATATATATATATATTGTGTGTGTGTGTGTGTGTGTGTGTGTGTGTGTGTGGGACCTTCTGCAAGTGTCTTCTATGCCAGATTAGCTGAACAAATATCGGAGAAAAAGCACCAGCATAGAAGCCAAGTCATAACTTGGATGAGATGCCGGCTCTCTTTCTCTCTTCTCAGGTCTGCACTCCTATGTCTCAGGGGCACAAGGTCCTTCCCCGCTACAGAGGACAAGAGTGAGAGACTTGGACTTTGAAATGGTCGTGGCGGAGGGCCGAATTGGGGAACAACTAGGTTGATTGTAGGGAGGTACTGGTACAATAAGATACACTATAATGTAACTAGAATAAGATAGATTGTACACCACATTGTAACTGTCACCTTAATAAAAAATAAAAATAAAAAATGGAAGGAAACATGCTTGCATTACTGATATGTTTGTGGACATGCAGTAATGCAAGTAATGGTCACTCTTCTGTAAATCTAAAATGGCTTACTTAAGAATGGGAAAGGGGTGGGACCTTCTATTGTTTTTAAATGTGTGTGTGTGTGTGTGTGTGTGTGTGTGTGTGTGTGTGTGTGTGTGTGTGTGTGTGTGTGTGTATTTCATTAAACAAAAAGGCAACAGACAAAAATGCCTGTAGGAAAGTGATAAGTCAGACAAATGCGATGCACAGTACCAATGAGGCAAAATGTCTGAACTCACGATGTTTGGAACATTTCGAGTTATAGGAGGGAAAGCGTAGTCAAGCGACTACACTGAGGGAAACGTGGTCCAATAAGTGTTTTCCAGTTTATACCGGTACTATAGAAGAAAGCTGAAGAAAACTGGCCCACTCTTGCATTAGAGTTGGATAGAATAGGGAGTGCGAGTGTGCTAAAAGATGTGTACCGATAACTCACTACAAAAGAAGAGGTACTGTATGTGTTTAGAAAGTTCAATGCTCTACTTATTTATTTGATTTGCATATATTGTTATAAATAAGAAGAGAAAGTAATGCTACGTAGCTGTGAGTGGTAAATGATAGGAGAGAGTTAATATGCGATGGACAACTAATGACGCGAGAAGCTTTTTACATCACCGTTTAGAGAAGAGTTATATGAGTTGAACCACCCCACCGAGGCTAGCAATAATCTAAGCATTAAAGGTGGGGGCTCATGGGTTGAGATAAACATGGAATGATAATCGCCAAGCTGTACATAATTATCTTGCCAAATGCAATGGCACTGAAATAATTATTAACAATGGTATAAAGGATTTTGTGGATCGTCTATACCGGGCCTGTGACGTCACAAGAGTGTAAGTCCACCATCCAGTCTAGGCTAAGGATACTGGTGTGACGTCACTATGACGTCACAGGCCCGGTATAGACGATCCGCAAAATCCTTTATACCATTGTTAATAATTTGTTCAGTGACATTGCATTTTACAAGATAATTACTGTATATGCAGGTTGGCGATTATTTGTCCATGTTTACCTCAACCCATGAGGCCCCACCTTTAACGTCCCATACCTCAGAGTCAAGCTTCTGGTAGAAAAGTGGAGCACCTCAAACGCTTGAGCTGAAAAGCACGTTCTCAACTGAAAATAAAAGTTTATGTTGATCTTAGCTCAACAGATGGGTTGACAGCAATCATTACTGTGAAGAAAGTTCACTCCTTAAATGCAACCATTCGTGGTAGCGTTGAGAGGGTGAACGATTTCCAACGAAATATTTTTGTTTTAAAACCCCTATTGTTGAGCTAATAGTTTGACTTTTAATTTCCTTTAAGAAGGCGCCTGGTTGCGTATGCCCGATATGTGATCATTCTTGGAAAGGTCAGGTGGTAAAGAGACATCAAGTATGTTACAAGGAGAGAGTTTTATTTATATATACTTATGTAGTTATAATTGTATTTAATTGTCATAAGGTGCATGCGTAGGATGTTGCATCTACGCACTCTCGCACTCTCTCTCTCTCTCTCTCTCTCTCTCTCTCTCTCTCTCTCTCTCTCTCTCTCTTCCTCTTCTCTCCTCTCTCCATCTTCTCTCTCTTCTCCCTCTCCTCTCTCTCTCTCTCTCCTTCTCTCCTCTCTCTCCTTCTTCTCTCTCTCTCCTCTCTCCCTTCCTTCTCTCTCTCTCTCTCTCTCTCTCTCTATCTCTCTCTCTCTAAAATTCTCTCTCTCTCTCTCTCTCTCTCCTCTCTCTCTCTCTCTTCTCTCTATCTCTCTCCTCTCTCTCTCTCTCTCTCTCTCTCTCTCTTTCTCTCTCTCTCTCGCTCTCTCTCTCTCTCTCTCTCTCTCTCTCTCTCTCTCTCTCTCTCTCTCTCTCACACACCTCCTCCACCCACTGCCAGTATAAATATTATGCCCCACACACCCATGCAATGGTGACGAAAGTCTCAACTCAAAAATCATACAGCTTGGAGGAAATATTTGTGGGTAGTGAAGTATGATGTTTTCTCTCAATACTTTTTTTCTTACATTTTCTCTCAATACCTCATAATATTTTCAACACTATATGTCGATAGTCTGTTTGATATGATGTTAATGTATATCTTACCTTCGATTTCTTTTTTTTAACATACACCTTTCGAGTTTGCCATAGTCTCTCCTTATACGCCTTTGAGTGATCGGTTTTGTCATCAAGATCGGGAGGGTCGCAAGTTGCAGGATGTTCATAAGACAATTTTGATTAGTTGCCGCATTTGATGAGATACTAAGATGAAAATGTTGCATGCGGTTACATAAAGTTTATATTTGCTTAACAATGCCATCCAAGATCAACAGTAGAAACAGTAATGATTTAAAATAACATAGATGAGCCCTGGAAAGAATATGGCTCTTAATATAGCTAGCCATAAATCAAATGAATCAGACAGAAAATTACGAACCTACGATCCCTGTGAAGCAACCAATTAACAACCATTTGAAGATTTTTATGACGCCTTTTGACTGTTTATTCTGGCTATCATTAGACATTTTTCATATTAGGAAGGGTATATGGAAGTGAGAGGGTTAATAGTTTTTACCATTCTCATTCCCACAGATCCTTCCTAAATTGCATAAAATCGTCTTATTAATGTAGATAAGATAACCGAATATCCTCCATCACAGAAACGTCCATAATTCATAACACGCTATGCAAAATTTCAATGCGCATTTATTTTCTCGTAGATATCTTCTTTGTGTTTGTAATTCCTTTATAGTTTTTTAATTATCAATATTCATTTACATCGTACAATATTGTTTGCATGTCTCTCTTAATATATGTCCTTATCCCAAGAGTGAACAGATTTTCTTAGTCTTTCTGCCACTCAACAAGTTAACTCTGGAACTCTCTCCCTTAATGTATCTTTCCCTCATTCTATGACATAATTATATACTGTATATGTTCAGACATGTTGACTCTAACGCACCTTGAATTTGGCTTTCTACCAATCGCCCAACTTTGGGAGGGTACACTTGTTACAGGCAGCTTTGCTTTTTGTCTCCTTCATATAGTTAGACAAAAATAAAAATGGTGATTGGCCTTCCCTATTTCCCACACTCCTCCGCTATATCTCCCACCTCCCGCCCCGCCCTCCATCGCACCTACCCCCCAATTTATCCTCCCCACCCGCCTTCCCTATTTCCCACACTCCTCCCGCCCCCGCCCCCCCCCCCCCCCCCATGACACCTATTCCCCCTATTTAACCTCCCCACCCATTATCACCTCCCCCCTCCCCCACTGAACATCTGTGTTAAACCCCTCGCTACGTGCCTGCCCCTACTTCCACGGTTTTAAGATACGCTCCACTCTCTCTCTAGGGGCGCATCCGGGGACCGCCATGTAGGGGGGGCTTTAGGGGTTCTAAGGGTGTATGGGGGAGTGGGATTCTCGACCTTAGGGGGATGGATAGGGGGAGGTGGAGGGGTCGTTTAATCCCTCCCTATGCCTGCCTGGCTGTCGTTTCATTCATGGGGAGGGGAGGGGTGGCAGATTTGTACATAGGAGGTGACAACTGGTGAATGGTCCTCCCCCTACTCCCCCCCCCCCCCCTTCTCTCTGTTAGTTTGGATTTTTTTTTCCTTATGCTAATTCCTTCCTTCTATGTCAATCTGATCAACTATCTCGTATCTCCTGCTATATCTATTGATGGCTGTCTATTTCAAACTTTCTAAATTATATCTATCTATTTGTATATTATGTTAACCCCTTGAGGATTATGACGCGCATAACAGTATATTCTGGCTAATATTACATGATTTTATTCAGTTTAAGAAAGATATGTTTATTATATTATTTTATTCAGCTTAGGAAGGAGTTGTGTGAGTCAGAAGGGATGATTGAGATAGCTTTTACCCCTTTGGCTGCTAGAGGGCCTTCCAAAACTGAATAAAATCACCTACAGATAGCCAGAACAAACTGTCAAAGCGCGTCATAATCATCAAAGGGTTAATTTGCTTGCCTCTCTCTCTCTCTCTCTCACACTCACACACACTCTCTCTCTCTCTCTCACTTTCTCTCTCTCACACTCTTTGTAACACTCTCTCTCTCTCTCTCTCTTTCTCTCTCCTGCCTCCCCCTCTCACTCTCGCTCTCTCACTCACTCTCACTCTCACTCTCTCTACTAGAATTAAGTCCTGACCACCTCGCTGGGATCGTAAGGTCTGAATGGTCAGTTTATATATGTAAATCTATGTACATCTCTCTCTCTCTCTCTCTGATGTGCAATTCAGGCCTCCATGCCCCATAAAGGCCATTGAAAAGATCGAAGCAGTTCTGAGAAGTTCAATAAAGTTAATCTCATCCCTAAAAAAATATACCATACAACGAGAGTTTAAGAGAACCCTATATTATTAAATGTAACCCTATTTGGTCCAAGGGGGGCCATTTTGGACATCCCGTGTTTCATGCCATTGCTTTGGAGATTTTTAGACGTTTCACTCCATAAGATGCTTCAACCCATTACGGTGTCGACTTTTTTCAGGGCGACCAATAGCGAGCCTATAACTTAAATCAGCTTCGACCGGGACTATTTCTGGACAGATTAGTGTACAAACTTAGCTTGACTGGGGTCTGGGTGGTCTTTTCATAGTTCGAAGGAAGTCTGGGAAGGCGTTTTTGTTAGTATAGGGGACCAAGTAAAATACATTGTTCGAAAATGGCAAAAACAATTAAAATTCTCAACACTAATTAAACAAAATATCATAATAACCCCCAAGACGTCAGACCAGATAGTGTTAAACCATCAAGGGAGTAAATTGAATGACAATGAACCCTTTGACATAATTCCTATACCTATTGCAAGTACTTAACCCCTTGACATAATTCCTATACCTATTGCAAGTACTTAACCCTTTGACATAATTCCTATACCTATTGCAAGTACTTAACCCTTTGACATAATTCCTATACCTATTGCAAGTACTTAACCCTTTCAGCATGATGACGTATTTTTCATCATCATATATTGGTTACCATTAGACGAGATTCTCTAGTATATAATGTACGGTCGCGCTAATAAGTCAATGCCCAGCTGGCATTACGTTTGGCTCGCTCTGTGCTGTATTAATGTCTGCCAGATGTTGAATAGGGTGGGTAAGTGTAGGAACATGTTTGTATATATCACTCAATATGAAGAAATGAAGCTTAGATATTGCTGAAACCAATTATTGATCAAAATATACTTGGTGCCGAGACATCACTTATTAGGGCGACCGTACATCTAGGTCTCAAAAGGGCTCAATACGTTATCAACAAACCCTCTGAACAACAAGTGTATTATAAAAGGGCTCAATACGTTATCAACAAACCCTCTGAACAACAAGTGTATTATAAAAGGGCTCAATACGTTATCAACAAACCCTCTGAACAACAAGTGTATTATAAAAGGGCTCAATACGTTATCAACAAACCCTCTGAACAACAAGTGTATTATAAAAGGGCTCAATACGTATCAACAAACCCTCTGAACAACAAGTGTATTATAAAAGGGCTCAATACGTTATCACCAAACCCTCTGAACAACAAGTGTATTATAAAAGGGCTCAATACGTTATCAACAAACCCTCTGAACAACAAGTGTATTATAAAAGGGCTCAATACGTTATCAACAAACCCTCTGAACAACAAGTGTATTATAAAAGGGCTTCAAATACGTTTCAACAAACCCTCTGAACAACAAGTGTATTATAAAAGGGCTCAATACGTTATCAACAAACCCTCTGAACAACAAGTGTATTATAAAAGGGCTCAATACGTTATCACCAAACCCTCTGAACAACAAGTGTATTATAAAAGGGCTCAATACGTTATCAACAAACCCTCTGAACAACAAGTGTATTATAAAAGGGCTCAATACGTTCAACACAAACCCTCTGAACAACAAGTGTATTATAAAAGGGCTCAATACGTTATCACCAAACCCTCTGAACAACAAGTGTATTATAAAAGGGCTCAATACGTTATCACCAAACCCTCTGAACAAAAAGTGTATTTTAAAAACTACATAAAATCGTCTAATTTTAGCCAGAATCAAAGGTAAAGAGACGCCATCGCGCTGAAGACATTTAGTATTTAGTTGCCTATTCATTTAAATGTCCTTTCCTCGTGCAACATCCCCTTGGTTATATTAAGGGAATGTTTTGATTTTGCTCTCCATCAAGGTTAACAAAAAAGAAACGCAAACAAAAAGAGAGAGAAAAAAAAAAAAAATCTCCTTTAAGTTTAACGAGTAATTTTTTCGGTAAAAACCTGTCCTAGCCGAAGGGTGGTTCCTCCTAAATCATAGGCTCGCTATCGCTCGCCAGGAAAAAGTCGACACCTAAATGGCACAACAGGTCTTAACATTGAAAGAAATGGGGTGAATGGTCTTAAAATCGCCAAAATAATGGGGCGAACGTCTTAAAATCTCAAAACTAATGGGGATAAACGTGAAGGTGAAGGGAGTCCAGAAAAAAAAACATCACCCCATAACCCCTTCAGCATGATGTCTCCTTTATACCTGTAAACCTTTGATTCTGACTAACAAGTAGGCTAAATATACAGACAGACAGACAGACAGAGACAGACAGACAGACAGACAGACAGACAGACAGACAGACAGACAGAGAGAGAGCGAGAGGAGGGTAACGGGGGCAAAAAGTGTAGCAAGAAAGAGCACAAGGAGGAATGGTGATAAAAGGCGTGTTAAAAGAGGAGGGGATAAAAACGAATAGAGGGTGTGAAAGAGGGTGTGAAAAGAACCAAGCTAAGGATGGATTTACAGTGGCGTTTTTCCAGCAACTATTTTTCGGTATTTTCGGTCTAGTAGATTTTGAAATTATAAACTTCTATAATAATTTTGTCACTAATAATAACCAATATTTTTAAGGGGAGATTTTGTCGTTATTTGTTTATTAGTTTAGCCATTTACAATGTTTTCCTCCCTAGATCTCTTCGTCAGGCTTAAGGGGAGATTTCCACTTGAGGGATTTTTTTCTTGACCGCTTTCTCCCTCATGTTTAGCCCCATTGCTTTTGAGTTATTAAGATGTTCACCCCATTAGTTTGGCGATTTTAAGAACGTTCGCCCCATTTCTGTCAATTTTAAGACCTTTCGTAACATTTAGGTGTCGATTTTTCCTGGCGAGCGATAGCGAGCCTGTTATTTAAGAGGAACCGGCCTTCGGCCGGGAAATTTTTCTACCGAAAAAATTAAACATTTATCTTGAAAGGGGGTCAAGGGGGTTTAATTTTAAGCTTGATGGAGGTCTAGGGAATAAACTAAATACCTTCCCTTAAAAAACATCCCCAAAACACCCCTTCGAGATAAATTTGTACATTGTTGGAAAATGTCCCAGCCAAAGGCCGGGCCTCCTAAATTGCAGGCTCGCTTTCGCTTGCCAAGAAAAAAATCGAGACCTATATGGTTTCAAAAGTCTTGATACTTAAAAAGAAATGTAGCGAAAGGTCCAAGGACCTAGGTTTTAAAATCTCAAAATGAATTGGGCTAAACATGAGAGAGAAAAGGGTCTAGAAAATCCCCCCTTAAGAATCTTGTCACCAAAAATAAAGGCGGTGTTACACGAGCGCTTTTTCCGTCAATTTCTACGAGCAATTGTAGTCTGGCAGGCTTAAAATTTCCGTTATACAAAAAATTAGCCACCTAACATAATCTACCTTCAGTCTAGTTTCCGATCCCAATGTGAAAAAGCCTCAAAATATCACGAGACAAAACTTGCTCATCGAAAATTGCCGGAAAATGCGCTCGTGTAAAGCTGGAGTCACACGAGCCGTTTTTCGAGAAATTTTTACGGGCAATTATGGTCTGGCAGCTAACAAAATTACACTTTATCAGAATTCAGCCTCCTAACATACTCTACCTTCAGTCTAGTTACCATTACCAGTGTGAAAATGTTCCGAAATTACACGAGAAAAAACTTGCTCATGGAAAATTGACGGAAAAAGCGCTCGTGTGACAGCGGCTTTACACCGGCTTTACCAATGGTCAATGTTGATGCCAATACGAGTGCTAAATAATCTCCTGACAATTGCCAGAATAGACTGTCTGAGATTCCTTCAGCATGATGACCACCTTTTCCTTATAGGCCTATGCTGGCTAACTTTAGACTATTTCCTTGGGTGAAGTCAGAAC
>CM064483.1:4669433-4778962 GCA_032716605.1 Paralithodes platypus
AAAAGCGGACCATCCCCCTTAATCGTGTATTGTATTATATATGTTATAAGACAATGTTATTCCGTTTATTGTATTGTATTCTATCTGTTATAAGACAATGTTATTCCGTTTATTGTATTGTATTCTATCTGTTATAAGACAATGTTATTCAGTTTATTGTATTGTATTCTGTCTGTTATAAGACAATGTTATTCCGTTTATTGTATTGTATTCTATCTGTTATAAGACAATGTTATTCCGTTTATTGTATTGTATTCTATCTGTTATAAGACAATGTTATTCAGTTTATTGTATTGTATTCTATCTGTTATAAGACAATGTTATTCAGTTTATTGTATTCTATCTGTTATAAGACAATGTTATTCCGTTTATTGTATTGTATTCTATCTGTTATAAGACAATGTTATTCCGTTTATTGTATTGTATTCTATCTGTTATAAGACAATGTTATTCAGTTTATTGTATTCTATCTGTTATAAGACAATGTTATTCCGTTTATTGTATTGTATTCTATCTGTTATAAGACAATGTTATTCCGTTTATTGTATTCTATCTGTTATAAGAATGTTATTCAGTTTATTGTATTCTATCTGTTATAAGACAATGTTATTCAGTTTATTGTATTCTATCTGTTATAAGACAATGTTATTCCGTTTATTGTATTCTATCTGTTATAAGACAATGTTATTCAGTTTTGTATTGTATTCTATCTGTTATAAGACAATGTTATTCAGTTTTGTATTGTATTATATATGTTATAAGACAATGTTATTCAGTTTTGTATTGTATTCTATCTGTTATAAGACAATGTTATTCAGTTTATTGTATTCTATCTGTTATAAGACAATGTTATTCAGTTTATTGTATTATATCTGTTATAAGACAATGTTATTCAGTTTATTGTATTCTATCTGTTATAAGACAATGTTATTCAGTGTATTGTATTCTATCTGTTTTAAGACAATGTTATTCAGTTTATTGTATTCTATCTGTTATAAGACAATGTTATTCAGTTTTGACTGGGTTTGTGGGAATTAGAGGAATAATTGAGGTAACTTTGATTGCTAGAGATCCTTCCTAACCCGAATAAAGTCGTCTATTGTTAGCCAGAATAAGCTTGCAATAAATACCAAGACACTGAAGGGGTTAATATGGCTCCCATTAGGCGATTTCTGTTAAAGGGGGATGGGCCGGTTTTCTGGACCACTTCTCACTCATGTTTAGCCCCATTAGTTTTCAGATGTTAAGATGTTTGCCCCATTAGTTAGTTGATTTTAAGACCTTTCGCCCCATTTCTTCGTCAATATTTACACCTTTCGTGCTATTTAGGTGTCGATTTTTTCCCTGGCGAACGATAGTGAGCCTGTAATGTTGGAAGGACCGGCCTTCGGCCGGGAAACTTTTCTACCGAAAATGTACAAATTCATCTAGAAGGGGGATCTAATGGATGTTTTTTTTTTTTTTTTTTAATATGATGGAGGTCTACAGTAGGGAGGAAACTAGAAAAATAATGAATATATGCAAAAATCGCCCAAAAAGTGAACCATCCCCCCGGGGTTAAGTTCAAGAACTTTGCTAGTCATAGGGGTACTTGAGATAGTTTGTTGCCCTTTTCATTCCTACAGCTCCTTCTTAAACTCAATAAGATCGTCTAGGATTAACCCCTTCTTTACCGGCGACGCCTTATTAATATTATTCTAGCTATATATAGAGGATTTTTTGCAGTTTTAGAAGGATCTGTGTTACTAAACAGGGTTAGGTAAGATAGTTCGAAGCCTCTTAACTGCTGGAGAAAGAAACTGAATTTAATCGTCTCATAGTAGCCAGAATAAAGTTAAAGGACGTCGCTGGTACAGAAGGGGTTAAGCAAATTAGATAAACATGAGAAGTAAAGGTCGAACCACCTCTCTGATACAGCACGACCTGTGTGGTTTGTGTGATTGGTGCACTCCGCGAAGCAATATTGTAATTATGGCTGAAATACACTGTGCTCTACCTAACTAGCTATCGTAATGGTGTGTGTGTGAGAGAGAGAGAGAGAGAGAGAGAGAGAGCGAGAGCGAGAGCGAGCTAACTGAAAGGGAGTTAAGAAGGGGATAATTGAAATATTGAGTAACCGAGGAGAGAAAAGGGCACCTGGGTACTCTCTCTCTCTCTCTCTCTCCCCTGCATTATGTTCTCCCCTTCCGTACGATGACGCATTTCTTCCTATCATTCTGGCTTTAAGGGGAGATGTTTACAATTCTTTATTATTATTATTGCTTTTATCGTTGTTTTAGTTTCCTTCCTATACCTCCATGAAGTTTCTAGAAAATACTCCCAAGACCCCCTTCGAGATGAAGTTGAGTATTTTTTTTTTTGGTAGACAAATACTCCGGCCAAATATAGGCCGGTTCCTCCTAAACTGCAGGCTTGCTATCGCTCGCTTGGAAAAAATCGACACCTAGATTGCATGAAAGGTCTTAAAATTGACACAAAGTTGGCGAAAGGTCTTAAAATCTCCAAATTAATGGGGTGTACTTCATAAAATCTCAAAACTAATGGGAATAGACATGAAGCAGCCTTGGCCCTGAAACAAACCCTTAATTGTGTTTATATTACTCTGACTAACAAAAGTCCTTCAAAAGTCTTTCCTAAGCTTAATAAAATCGCTTTATATTAGCTTAAATAAAGTGATAATAAGAACATAAGAACATAAGAAAATGGGAGTCTGCAGAAAGCCGGTTGGCCTAAGCATGGCAGATCCCTGTCCCACACAACCCCAATTCAATTACAAAGCCCAATTATAGGCTCTACACTCTAATACCCTGAGGATTATCTTACCAAAACGGTTAGAGATTAACGCAGGATTATGGGGGTCTGCAGAACGCTGATTGGCCCAACCCGGCTGATCCCCCTTCACACCCAACCCTTCTCGTCCATATGCTTATCCAATTTTATCTTAAGCTCCCTACCGTTTTAGATCCCACTATAACACTTGGTAGTCCATTCCACCCATCTACAACTCTGTTACCAAACCAATATTTGCCTATATCTTTTCTGAAACGAAATTTATCTAATTTGAAACCATTGGTAGAGTTCTTTCGCTATCACTGAGCTTTAGTACATTTGTCATGTCCCCTTTGTTAATCCCACTAACCCACTTGAACACCTCTATCATATCCCCTCTAACTCTGCGTCTCTCTAACGAATGTAAACCTAATTTCTTCAACCTTTCTTCATACGGAAGATTTCTATTATTATGGATCATTTTTGTCATTCTACGCTGTACTCTCTCCAATGAATCTATGTCCATTCTGTAATAAGGACACCAAAATTGGACAGCATAATCCATATGTGGTCTCACTAATGACAAGTAAAGTTTTAAGATAACATCAGCAGTTCTGTTACTCACACTCCTAGAGATGAACCCGAGAATCCTGTTTGCCTGATTACGAACGCTTATACACTGTTTTCTAGGCTTCAAATCATTGCTAACAAACACACCTAGATCTTTCTCGCAGTCTGAATTTTCTAATTCTAAATTAGCTAGTTTATATTTAACATTTGTTTGCATCTTCCCTATCTTTAATACCTTGCATTTGTCAATGTTAAACTTCATCTGCCAATTTACTGACCATTCATGTAAGGTATCTAGATGCCTTTGGAGGCACTCTATATCGCTATCTGAATCAATTGATCTCCCCATTTTAGTATCGTCTGCGAATTTACTTATCCTACTAGTTATACCTAAATCTAGGCCATTTATGTATATAAGAAACAACAGGGGACCTAATACCGATCCCTGGGGACATCACTTTTGACTGCTCCCCACTCTGACTTGGTACCATTTATGCTGACTCTCTGCTTCCTACCAATTAGCCATGACCTAATCCATCCCAACAACGATCCTCCTATTCCATGTGCCTCAACCTTTCTCATCAATCTCTCATGAGGGACTCTATCGAAAGCTTTACTGAAATCTAAATAAATAATATCATATGACTTGTCACTATCTACTGCTTCATATACCTCTGAGAAAAAGCTAAGCAAATTAGTAAGGCAAGAACGTCCCTGAGTGAATCCATGCTGAGAAGAATTTATTAAGTTAAATTTTTCTAAGTGGCTTCTAATTTTCCTAGCAAGAATAGACTCTAGCAACTTCCCTATGATTGATGTGAGACTAATAGGACGGTAATTGGATGCTATCGATTTATCACCTTTTTTGAAGATCGGAACTACATTTGCAAGCTTCCAAGCTTAAGGAACTAAACCTGTTTCTAATGACTTGTTAAATAAAAATGCTAATGGGCTACTTAACTCATCTCTGCATTCTTTTAATACTCTAGCATATACCTCGTCAGGACCAGGCGATTTTTGAGGTTTCAGTCTGCCAATGTCCTTAAGCACATCATTTCTACTTATACTAACTGTACTTAACATATTTTCTATACTATCACTATATACCATATTGACTTCTGGAATCTGTGCCAAATTTTCATTAGTGAAAACGGAAAGAAACTGACTATTTAATGTACTGCACATTTCTAAATCACTTTCTGTTATTTCTCCTATTGAAGTTTTTAGGGGGCCTATTACATCTCTAACTTTAGATTTATATAGTTGGTAAAAAGCTTTAGGGTTATTTTTTGAGTCACTGGCTATCCTTATTTCATAATTTCTTTTTGCTTTCCTGATTTCCTTTTTGACCTGTCTTGATAGAGTCTGATAGTATATATGTAGATGATTTTCGCCTTTCTGTATTTTTCTATATATTCTTTTCTTTTTTCCTATAAGATCTATTAGCTTATTAGTCATCCATTTTGGTTGGTTCTGCGTCAATCTAAATCTTCTTTTAGGGATATATTTATTTTGAGCATTGTGGAGTGTAGCAATAAACTGGTTATATGTAGGTGGCAAGTTTAACTCTGGCATATCCTGACTTAATTGCCTAACAATAGGGTCCACTCTTAAGTCTCTTCTTAGCCCACCATAATCGGCTTTTCTGAAATCTGGGATAAGTGTCGTATTCTCTTTAGCATCCCCTGTCCATTGTATATTAAAATAAATAGATTTATGATCGCTATTTCCTAGGTGGTCACCAATCTCTACATCATTTATCATATGTTCATTGTTACTGAAAACTAAATCAAGAATATTAATACCTCTAGTCGGCGTATCTATGAATTGAAATAAAACACTAACTTGTACTACCTCAATAAACTCTACTGAATCGGAGTCTCCTATTTGGTGCTGCCAATCAATGTTCGGAAAATTAAAATCCCCCATAATGCACACATTGCTAAACCTTGATGCTATTTTAATTTCCTCCCATAACGATGTTCCGCCATTTCTACTCATATTAGGCGGTCTATATATAACTCCAATAACTATGGTCTCACTACCTTCGTTAACCTCTACCCAAACACTTTCATTATCATTATTTAGTCTAATACCTGATTTAATACAGTTTTTTTTAATGTACTCCTGACAAACACTGCTATACCCCCGCCCCTCCTACTTGTTCGGTCATATTTAAACAAACTACATCCTGGAATATCAAATTCTGCTAAAAAATGCCTAGATTCTGTATTAATCCACGTTTCAGTTAGCGCTATTATGTCTATACTATATTTTCTGTGCTAACGAGTGCTCTAAGTTCGTTCATTTTGTTACATAAACTCCAACAATTTAATGAAGCCATCATATTGAAAATAATATATTTGTTATTCCTTACTAAGTTGTCTGTATTATAATTAAATTAGTCGTGATTTTATGCTTCTCCTCCCCTAGTTCTTATTAGTTTTCCAGTGTCGCAGGCCATTTTGAGACAAATGGTTCTCAGTTCCTTCAGCCATTTCCATAATATGCCTCAATCTCTCAGCAAACAATTCTCTTGTGAACCTTATCTCCAGTCAATCTGCCAGTATGTCTCTCCTTTATAGCGTCCATCAACTCTACCAGGAGGAAACCTCTCCTTGAACTTGACCTTAAGTAGCTCCTGCAACAGCCCCAAATGTTGTGATGTTATCTCACACAGATCAACAGGCTGCCTCAGAAATCTAAGGACCTGAAACTGAGTTGAGACTTCACTGTATACTTGCTTGAACACTTCACTGTATACTTGCTTGAACACTTCACTGTATACTTGCTTGAACACTTCACTGTATACTTGCTTGAACACTTCACTGTATACTTGCTTGAACACTCCCCATCCTTGAGCTCCTTAAAATTAAACTTTTGGCAATGACAAGTTGATGTTGTTCTACGTTTAAGGCACATTATAGGGTAGCAACAACTAAGAAAATAACTCAGAACTCTTTTAGATCCTGCATTTTGTTTGTATTATTCACTAACAGCTTTCCGCTAGGATGTGATCGATCTCTTATAATACTACCTGTAATGCCATTACCACATTACGATACCAACACCATTACCACCAATAACACCATCATCTGTTCTACTACTACCAACATTAACAACATTACCCCCAATAACACCTTCACCTGTTATACCACTACCATCATTACACCATTACCACCAATAACACCATCATCTGTTCTACTACTACCAATATTAACAACATTACCCCCAATAACACCTTCACCTGTTATACCACTACCATCATTACACCATTACCACCAATAACACCTTCACCTGTTATACCACTACCAACATTACCACCATTAACATCATCATAATAGCAACTCTACCACCAATAACACCATCACCAGTAATACCATTAACACCACAATAACACCATTACCACCAATATCACTATTACCACCATTACGAAAGGCTGCTCCACAACTACCATACTACCATCATTACCGCCAATAACAACACTACCACTATTACCAACAATAACACCACTACCACCATTACGTCAGGCCGCTCCACAACTACCATACTATACCATCATTACCACCAATAACACCACTATCATCAATAATACCACTACCATCATCAATACCACCATTACCACCAATAACACCACTACCATCAGTACCATCAGTAACACAAGTACCACCATCAATACCACCACTAGCACCATTATCATCAATACCACCACTAGCACCATTACCACCAATAACAGCACTACCACCATTACCAACAATAACACCACTACCACCATTACCACCAATATCACCATTACGTTATGCCGCTCCACAACTACCATACTACCACCATTAACACCAATAACACCACCATTACCACCACCAATAACACCATTACGTCAGGCCGCTTCCCAACTACCATACCACCACCATTACCACCAATAACCCCATCATAATAACACCATTATCACCATTATGTCAGGCCGCTCCACAACTACCATACCACCACCATTACCACCAATAACACCATCACAGTAACACCATTACCACCAATAACACCATCACAATAACACCATTACCACCAATAACACCATCACAGTAACACCATTACCACTATTACGTTAGGCCGCTTCACAACTACCATACCACCAACATTAGCACCAATAACACCATCACAACACCACCATTACCACCAATAACACCATCATAACACCACCATTAGCACCAATAACACCATCACAACACCACCATTACCACCAATAACACCACCATTAGCACCAATAACACCATCACAACACCACCATTACCACCAATAACACCATCACAGTAACACCATTACCACCATCACGTTAGGCCAATTCACAACTACCATACCACCACCATTAGCACCAATAACACCATCACAACACCACCATTACTACCAATAACACCATCATAATAACACCATTACCACCAATAACACCATCACAGTAACACCATTACCACCATTACGTTAGGCCGCTTCACAACTACCATACCACCACCATTAGCACCAATAACACCATCACAACACCACCATTACTACCAATATCACCATCATAATAACACCATTACCACCAATAACACCATCACAGTAACACCATTACCACCATTACGTTAGGCCGCTTCACAACTACCATACCACCACCATTAGCACCAATAACACCATCACAACACCACCATTACCACCAATAACACCATCACAACACCACCATTACCACCAATAACACCATCACAGTAACACCATTACCACCATTACGTTAGGCCGCTTCACAACTACCATACCACCACCATTAGCACCAATAACACCATCACAACACCACCATTACCACCAATAACACCATCACAACACCACCATTACCACCAATAACACCATCACAGTAACACCAATACCACCATTACGTTAGGCCGCTTCACAACTACCATACCACCACCATTAGCACCATTAACACCATAACAACACCACCATTACCACCAAAAACACCATCACAACACCACCATTACCACCAATAACACCATCACAGTAACACCATTACCACCATTACGTTAGGCCGCTTCACAACTACCATACCACCACCATTAGCGCCAATAACACCATCACACCACCATTACCACCAATAACACCATCACAACACCACCATTACCACCAATAACACCATCACAGTAACACCATTACCACCATTACGTTAGGCCGCTTCACAACTAACATACCACCACCATTAGCACCAATAACACCATCACAACACCACCAATAACACCATCACAGTAACACCATTACCACCATTACGTTAGGCCGCTTCACAACTACCATACCACCACCATTAGCACCAATAACACCATCACAACACCACCATGACCACCAATAACACCACCATTACCACCAATAACACCATCACAGTAACACCATTACCACCATTACGTTAGGCCGCTTCACAACTACCATACCACCACCATTATCACCAATAACACCATCACAACACCACCATTTCCACCAATAACACCATCACAACACCACCATTACCACCAATAACACCATCACAGTAACACCATTACCACCATTACGTTAGGCCGCTTCACAACTACCATACCACCACCATTAGCACCAATAACACCATCACAACACCACCATTACCACCAATAACACCATCACAACACCACCAATAACACCATCACAGTAACACCATTACCACCATTACGTTAGGCCGCTTCACAACTACCATACCACCACCATTAGCACCAATAACACCATCACAACACCACCATTACCACCAATAACACCATCACAACACCACCATTACCACTAATAACACCATCACAGTAACACCATTACCACCATTACGTTAGGCCGCTTCACAACTACCATACCACCACCATTAGCACCAATAACACCATCACAACACCACCATTACTACCAATAACACCATCATAATAACATCATTAGCACCAATAACACCATCACAGTAACACCATTACCACCATTACGTTAGGCCGCTTCACAACTACCATACCACCACCATTAGCACCAATAACACCATCACAGTAACACCATTACCACCATTACGTTAGGCCGCTTCACAACTACCATACTACCACCATTAGCACCAATAACACCATCACAGTAACACCATTACCACCATTACGTTAGGCCGCTTCACAACTACCATACCACCACCATTAGCACCAATAACACCATCACAGTAACACCATTACCACCATTACGTTAGGCCGCTTCACAACTACCATACTACCACCATTAGCACCAATAACACCATCACAGTAACACCATTACCACCATTACGTTAGGCCGCTTCACAACTACCATACCACCACCATTAGCACCAATAACACCATCACAGTAACACCATTACCACCATTACGTTAGGCCGCTTCACAACTACCATACTACCACCATTAGCACCAATAACACCATCACAGTAACACCATTACCACCATTACGTTAGGCCGCTTCACAACTACCATACTACCACCATTAGCACCAATAACACCATCACAGTAACACCATTACCACCATTACGTTAGGCCGCTTCACAACTACCATACTACCACCATTAGCACCAATAACACCATCACAGTAACACCATTACCACCATTACGTTAGGCCGCTTCACAACTACCATACTACCACCATTAGCACCAATAACACCATCACAGTAACACCATTACCACCATTACGTTAGGCCGCTTCACAACTACCATACTACCACCATTAGCACGGGCTTGACAGATAGAATATTTTCCTAAGAACCTGTCCATTAGCGAGTTACTCCCTTCCTCCTCCTGCTCCTCCCTCTCTCCCTCTCTCCCTCCTTCTTTACTTCTCCCTCCCTCATCTCCGTTCTCTCTGTCTTCTTCTCTACTCTCTCCTCTCTTTCTCTCTTCATTCTTCTCCTCCCTTTCTCTCTTATTCCTTCTCCTCACTCTCTCCTTCTCTTCTCCTTTCCTACTCCTTCCTGTTCTCCCTTCGTTCCTCTTTCCTCTATTCTTCCTTTCTCTCTTCTTCCCTCCTCCTTCCTCTCTCCTTTCTCACTCTCTCCTTCCTTTCTCCCGCCTTCTCTTCTCATTTCTCACTCTCTTCTTCTCTCCTCCTTCCTCTCTCTCTCTCTCTTCTTCATTCCTCCTCCCTCTCCTATTCCCTCCTCTTCTCTCCCGATCCACTTGCATCTCCAACCAAAAACACATGGACAACATTATATAGCCTAGATGAGAGATACTAATAAAACAGGAGTAAAAAAGTGAACGAGGATGTGAAGGAATATAGAATTTGAGAATAATATATATATATAAATCAACCAATCAACCAATTAATCAATCAACCAATCAATCAATCAACCAATCAATCAATAAACACACACACACACACACACACACAGCCCGTAGCCTAGTAGGTAGAGCTCTCGTCTCACACACGAGGGGTCGGGGGTTCAATCCCCCGCCGGGCGGAGACAAATTGGGCTTGTCTCCTTTCATGTGTTAGCCTCAGTTCACCTAGCTGTAAATAGGTACCTGGAATAAGTGGACGACGTTGTGACGTCCCATCTGGGGTTGGCAAAAATGGTACAAGGCGAGATGGGTATCATATGGTTCACCTAAGCTGATGGCTACCTAAACCTTCGGGCGAGACGGTACCATCTATAGTGAGAATGGTACCATACAGATCCACCCTAAGCCTTCGTTTCCGATGTCGCCAATTGGCTAAAAATACAGACTACACACACATCCACAGCCATTCCAACGATACATATAACACCTACACATATAGGAGGCGGGAAATAACGAGCATGCTCACTCCCGCAATACAACTAGAGTAAGTACAACTAGAGTAAGTACACACACACACACACACCCTCCCCCTTCCTTCCCTCCCCTTTCAGTCTTCCCCGTTTCTCACCCTCACCCTCTCTTCCCCTCTTTCGTTCTCTCCCCCTCCCTCCCTTCCCCGCTTCCTCCCCTACCATCCCTACCTTTCCCCCCCTCTCCCCTTCCTCCCTCTTTTCTCCCTCTCCCCCCCTCTCTCTCTCTCTCCTCCCCTTGATCATCCATTTCCCTCCCCCCCCCCTCCTGTTTATCCTCATCCCCCTCCTTTCCTCATCCCCCCCCCCCCCAGCCCCTCTCCTCCCCCCACCTTGTCCCTCTCCTCTCAGCCTTACGTCCAGCTGATCTGACTGAGGAAAAGGGAAAAGTAAGAAGCGCAGACGGAAAGGAAATGTGGAAATATGGAAATCAACGAATATGAGAGAGGAAAAAAGAAAACGTGAACTAGAAATAATAGTAAGGAAAAACAAACATGAACTAGAAATAATAGTAGATGGTTGTATAAGTTGCAAAATATGATATGATGGTAAAGAAAAGATGGACAGAAACATAATTATTGCATTAAGAGAAAACAGCAAAAATTAAAGATGGGAAAAAACATAATTATTGCATTAAGAGACGTCAGAAAAAAATAATACATAATATAATTAAACTACGATAACATTTAACCAAGAGATATTTAAAGGGGTGGAGGAAAATGCATGGTTGTTTAATGGAGGGAAATTTGAAAGTAATTATAATAAAATGTCGAAATGCCAAGAATGTTAAAGAATCCTTGGTAAGGAAAAATAAGGAAGTCGAGAGAAACATATATTATTTATGAAGCAAAAACAAGCAAGGAAATTGGAAAACGGTGAATTAAGAATCGGTAACGGAAAGTAAAGCGAATTGAGAACAGTGTAAAATTTGAGAGAATACAACAACAAGAAAAATAAAACAAACATTTTTAAAGTGGGAGCAAAATTAGAGAAAGTTAGGGATGGAAAAGAAAGAGGGAGAGACACTTGAAAGAAATTAGAGATAAAAAGAAAGTTGGGAAAAACGGGTGACGGAGAAATTGCAGGCGGAGGAAACGACTAATTTTCCACTGCAAGTTTACGAAAGTTAGGTGAAATGAAAAATGAGGAAGGCGAGGAGAGAAAGACGAGGAGGAGGACGAAATGGAAGAGGAGGAGGAGGAGTAATAGTAGGGGGAGGAGGAAGAAGAGAAAGAGGGGAAGGAGAACGTGGAAAAGGGGAGAAAGACGTGAAAGGAGGAGAAGGAGTAAAGTAAAATAATAAGGAGGAAATGGAAGAGGATGAAGAGGAGGAGGAGAAAGAGGAGTAATAGTAGGGGGGAAAAAGGAGGAAGAGAAAGAAGGAAAGGAGAATGTGGAGAAGGGGAGGAAGACGTGGGCGGAGGAGAAAGAGCAAAGTAAAGTAAACGTTAATTTGCATAATACAATGTATATTCATGCATATAGGAGTAGGAGTAGGGGGGTGAAATAAGAAATTGAGGGGATGAGAAGGAAGGAGCAATAATACTTTCCAATAGCGTATCTTCGTAGAAAAGGACACCTATGCGTTAGATAATGCGTAGCCTACTTGGGACATTCCAAAAACTACGTAAAACATCTCCTGAGCCATAATAACTACGGCCCTTTAAGTACTTATAGGGAAATAAACAAATATAGAAGTATGTAGGAAATCGAAAGAACACAAGTTTTAAGTAAAATACAAAAAGTATTGAAAAGGAAAATAATGTGAAACTGAAGAAAGTTGAAGTTATAATGACACCAATGAGCCAAAAATGTATTTAAATAACGTACAGTAAAATATTAAAAGATGAATCTGTGAGTCAGTGACAAAAACTGGGTGTGAAAGAGAGGGGTGACTGAGAAAAAATTGAAGAAGTAAGACCTAAATCATCCTCCTGAGAGGGAGAGACAGCCATGTTTACCTTGAGAGCTGACGAGAGATGGATAGGTAAATAAATGGAGGGTTAACTTCTTAGAGAGAGAGAGAGGACTGGTTTCTAGAAAGCCTGACTTTATAGGAATGGGTCGTAAATGGTAATGTTTTCATGTATATATACAGTATATATATATCGGTATATACAGTATATACTGTATTTATTTATTTATTTATTTATTTTTTTATTTATACACACAATTTGTTATTAGTATTTCCAACACCATGTTTCAATCTGTGCCCCCACTGGCCCTCCGCCACCCAAAACAGCTCCCCATAACAATACTGAATACTAATAGCCAATCTTCCCTGGGACCCACAAACACTTACCCTACCCTACCCTCAGTGCTGCTCCAGCGGCGGGCTTAAGGGGGGTCACCGGATTGTTTTACCTTTCTCTCTTTTCTCTCCTTTTCTCTCTTTCTCTGGCTTGTATCCATTCGTCCCCATTCAACCAACTGTTTTAAGACGTTTATCCAAATCCAGGTGTCGATTTCTTCTTGGCGAGCGATAGCGGGCCAGCATTGTATGGAACAATCCGGCTACGCCGGAGAAATTTTCTATCGAAAAATTTACAAATTTAGCTTGCTGTCAAAACAAATATATATATATGCTGGCTCGCTCCCGCTCGCCAGGAAAATATTGACACCTGGATTGGGGTAAACGTCTTAAAACAGTAGGCTGAATGGGGCCGAATGGATACAAGCCAGAAAAAGAGAGAACAAGAGATAAACAAAATCCGGTGACCCCCCCTGCAACACAAACAACACCTGGATGGATATAAAACCCCCCTGGCCTAATAACATGCACCAAACAAAATCCCCCAATATCTCTCTCCTCCGCTCAGCCAAGCCAGCCACAACAAACTTAATGAATTTCCATCCCACATTCCACGCGAGGCCTGCACCGCATTAAACAGAAAGAGCCCACTAAAAAATATGGTTGGGAAGCGAGTGGTTGGTGGTGGTGGTGGATGTGATTGGTTGTTGTTGTTGTTGGTGGTGGTAGTGGTACTGGTAGTGGTTGGTTGGTTTGTACGTGGCGGTGGTGCTGTCGGTGGTTGGTTGCTGATGGTGGCGCTGGTGGTGGTGGTGTTTGGAGGCGAGTTGTTGTTTTTGATGATGGTAGTGGTGGTAGTGGTGGTGGTGGTCAGAGTTGCTAAGGTTGTGGTTTTCACGTACAATGGTTCTAATTTTAAGAACTAGTTGCGGAATGCAGACAATTTCGAAAGGTTGGTGGCTATATATATATATATATATATATATATATATATATACCGGTATATATAGTGTATATGTATATATATATATATACTTTTTATTTATTTTTATTTATTTTTTTTTTTTAGCTACTATAATCACAGCATAATACCGAAATTTATTTTTCAAACCCGCCCTTCAAGCTAAAGGAATATTGTTTTTTTCTTTTTCGGTAGATTAATGTCCCGGCCAAAGACCGGTTTCTTCTAACTTGCAGGCTCGCTATCGATCGCCAGGAAAAGATACACATCTGGATGGGTCAAAACGTCAATAAAGCTAGTCGCTAACAGAAGACGGCTATAGAAAAAATAGACTGAGCTGGGGTAAAACGTCAACAATCAATCAAAACACTGACAGAAAACGGCGATAGGAAAATAAAAAGGATTGGGCTAGTATTGGGCTATATTTGCTGGCTATTGGGCGGGTTTTGTACTGGAAGGGGTGGTGGTAGTGGTTCTGTGGTGCTGTGACCGCTACACAAATTGAACTCCCGAGGCTGACCTGATCTGCATACTGGAATTGCGGATCCCAACTCTGGCTTTCTTTCGGTGTAATGAAGTTAGAGGGGAATGAAATGTAGAGGTGATGTGAGGTGGTGTAATGAAGGAAGGAAGGACTATGAATGAATGATAGAAGAAATATATATGAATGAATGAAAGAAGGGAGGAAGGAATTAGATGATGAGGCGCTAAGAATTATGATACAAGGATGAAAGGAAGGATAGAATGAAGGAATGAAGGAATTAAAAAGTGTTTGAAATCATGTCACTAAAAGAACTTAGTATTAGGTTAGATGGCAAGGTTAGCAATTGAACTCCCTCCCTGACTTGATCTGCATACTGGAATAATTGCGATTCCCGGCACGGTTTTACTTTCGGCTTTAATGAAGTTAGAGAGGAATAAAATGAAGAGGCGAGTTTGATGTTACTTATTAACCCTTTCAAGATCCGATGACGCATGTCTTTTTCTGTTTTCTGGCTATTATTAGACGATTTTATTCAGGTTACGAAGGATATATGGAAGTCAGAGGGTTAATAGTCTTTGCCCTTATAATTCCCTCTGTACGGTACTTCCTAAGTTGTATTCAATCGTCTAATGATACCCAGAATAAACGGTAAAAATTAATTATAGTCTTCAAAGGGTTATGAACGGAATTTAGAATGCGATTGTGAAAGAAGTTAGGGATGCAATGAAACATAAAGGGGTTTTGAATGGATGATACTGCTTGTGGTAGCGAGTTGGTGGTACTGACCTTGGAAGTTGATCACGCATCGGGCTGACCTGATCTGCATAGTGGAATACCAGATCTTAATCCCCTCCTGAATGAATGAATGAATGAATGAATGAACGAACAGAAGTGATGCAAAAGGATAAACAGGAAGAGAGGGAGGAGGAGAGAAAAGAAGGGGGTAAGGCAGGGAGAAAGGGAGGGAAGAGAGAGAAAAGGGAGGAAGGGAGAAAGAAAGGGAGGAAGGGTTACACTTAGAAATTAATGCAATATACTGTAGAGGTGTTTTGAGTGGATGATACTGGTTGTGGTGGCGAGTTGGTGGTGCTGACATTGGAAACTGACCACGCACCGGGCTGACCTGATCTGCATAGTGGAATGCCATTTATTTATTTAATGAATTAATGGATGGATGGATGGATGAATGAATGAATGAATGGATGGATGGATGGATGGATGGATGAATGAATGAATGAATGAATGAATGAATGAATGAATGAATGAATGAATGAATAGAAGGGATATAAATAAAGGGAGTGAAGGAGAGGAAGAACTTAAGGAAAGAAGGAAGGAAGGAAGGAAGGAGTGGGTAAGGCAGGGAGGAAGGGAGGGCAGAAAGAGAGGGAGGAGGAGAGGAAAGAAGCAAGGAAGGGAGGGCATAGAGTCAGGAAGGAAGGTAAAAGGGAAGAAAGGGTTTCAGTTAGGAATGAAATGAATGTAAACTTGTTTAATTTAGCCTTACTGGTTGTGGTGGTGGTTAGTTGGGGTTGCAGGCGCTGGAAATGACCGCCGGGCTGACTTGATCTGCATATTGGAAAACCAGGCTTAAACCATTGATTTGTTTATTTATTTATTTATTTATTTGTTATTGATTTATATATATTTTTTGTGTATGACTGAATGGATGAAGGAATGAAGGGATTAAGGATACAAGCAAGGAGCGAAATAGGAAGATGAAACAAAACGGAATGCATGGAGCTCTGGAGAAATGGGAGAATCAAGGAAGAAAGGATGAATAGCAGGAAGAAAAGGAAGGAAGTAATGAAGAGAAAAGAATATGATATAAAGATGCTCGAGGTGACATTATACGCATACAAACATTATATTTCATTATAGCTACCCTGTGAGTTTATACGCATACAAACATTATATTTCATTATAGCTAACCTGTGAGTTTATTATACGCATACAAACATTATATTTCATTATAGCTACCCTGTGAGTTTATACGCATACAAACATTATATTTCATTATAGCTACCCTGTGAGTTTTCCTATATTTCATGAAACATTAACGCCTTCAGTAACGCTGACGTCTTAAAATAGGATTTTATGAAGCTTAGGAAGGGCATAAAATAGCTAAAGGGATTAATAAAGATAGTCCGTAACCTATTAAAGGGATAGAGATCCATCTTAAGCTGAATAAAATCGTCTGCTAGTTGGCCGAATCTAAGGAATAGGATGCCACCGGTACTGAAAGGGTTAACAAAAGCCACTCCCCCCCCCCACCCCCATCAGTATTTCCCACCCTCTCTCCTGCTTATTCCACTCTTTATTTATGTCATGTTTGCCACAGCACAGAGTCATCCGAGGAGTGGTTAACCCTTTCAAGCTCCAATACGCGTTTCTGTTCTGTTTTCTGGCTACTATTAGACGATTTTATTCAGAATAGTAACGGTATATGGAAGTCAAAGGGTTAATCGAGATAGTATTTACCCTTTTAATAACCACAGATCCTTTCCTAAGCTGCATAAAATCGTCTAATGGTAGCCAAAATACACTGCTAAAACGCGTCAGAGCTTCAAGGGGTTAAGGGGGTAGTGGATATTATTTGGTCTATATATATTTATTTATTTATTTATTTTATAATAATCTCGCTACACCTCCATTCAGCTTTAACAAAAATAAAAATAAATCACCCACTAGACCCCCCCCCCCCCTTCAAAATATATATATGTACATTTTCCGGTAGTTAGCCGGTTCCTCCTAGAATTACAGGCTCGGTATCGCTGGCCAGGAAAAAATCGACACCTAAATGGCACGAAAGGTCTATATAATGACAACAACATGGGGCTAAAGGTCTTAAAATCGCCAAACTAATGGAATGAATGTTTTAAAATCTCCAAGCTAATGAGACTAAACACGAGGGAGAAAAAGCGACTGCCTCCCCCTTAAGTGGTGTGGTATCGGTTCATTGACTAGGGGGGTCAGAGGTTAAGTCCACACGTAGACTTAGACCAAACAAATAGTGGTCAGGGTATGTATATGTAGAGCACAGTCAGTCAGTCAGTCAGTCAGTTAGTCCTTTACTCCCACAAGGGGTAGGGAGGATCAGCAAGAGACACGAGAAAGGAAAAAGAGGTAACAGGAGAAGAACACATATAACAGTTTGCCCACAAAAAGCAAGCACAGAAACATTCAGAAGCACCAATCACTCATCAACCCTCGAAATATAGAGCACAACACATTATACAGTACTGTACATTCATATCATCACCAACCCACCAATTAACTTACAAATATACCTAATTAATGAAAGCAATGAAACTAATGTATACACGTGGTATTCCAAGGATTCATATACATATACACATGCTTGAATATACAGTACATATTCAACTAGATACATTCATACACATGCACATACACACACTCATACACACTCACCCACGCACACTCACACACACACACACACACACACACACACACACACACACACACACACACACACACACACACACACACACCTCCCCGTGGCGTAACTGATAGCGCGTCTGGCTCACAACCAGAAGGTCCCGGGTTCGAGACCCGGGCGGGGAAGAGACATTTGGGCAAGTCTCCTAACGGTGTAGCCTCTGTTCACCTAGCAGTATAAATAGGAACCTGGTATAAGTGGACGAAGTTGTGACGTCCCATCTGGGGTTGGTGATCGGTTACAAGGTGAGATGGGTATCGTACTGGTCAACCTAAGCCTTCGGGTGAGACTGGTACCGTAGTGAGAATGGTACCGTACAGATTAACCCTAAGCCTTCGTTTCCAGATGTCGCCAATTGGCTAAAATACAGACTACACACACATCCACAGCCATTCCAACGATACATAAACACTTAACATGCATTTCACGCAATACATTCCCAGTTAAGGAGGCGCGATAATAATGAGCTTAGCTCGCATTGCGTGGATTCCCCTTGACGAACAAAGCAAGCAAACACACACCACACACTATATATATAATATACACACGAATATATTATCAGTAATACTCTGATCTATATTTTGTGTTGTCCTGTGTTGACATTATATATTAAATTTGTTAGTATATAATATTATTCCCTTTAATATAGAAATTGTGTGACATTGCATCCCTTCTGCCTGAAGTGTGTGTGTGTATGTATGTATGTATATGTGTGTGTGCCTGTGTGTACGTGTGTGTGTCTGTGTGTACGTTTGTGTGCGTGCATTTGTGTTATTCCATTCTGTGTAAGAGCACATTGTTATTCAGGTTACGAACACCTGGATTCATGAGATTACGAAAAAAGAAACGCGAAACAAATATCAAAGCAATACAGAAAAATAACATTAATCTACAATTTTGACAAACATATATTTAATTTTCGTTATGTGTTTGTATCTTATAAAGCAGATAAATAATTCAGAATATTTGTTTATATATTTGTGTATAAATATAAGTATTTATTATATAATATTATATATTCATATATATATATACAGTATATATATATATATATATATATATATATATATATATATATATATATATATATATATATATATTTTTTTTTTTTAGTTTCCTCCCTAGACTTTCATCAAGCATAAAATAATACCCCAAAGACCCCCTTTCGAGATATATTTGTGTATTTTTGGGTAGAAATGTGCCCCGGCCAAGGCCGATTCCTCCTAACTTGCAGGCTTGCTATCGCTCACCAGGAAGAACTCGACAACTAAATGAACGAATGTTTTAACATATCAAAACTAATGGGGCTAAACATAAGGGAGAAGGGCCCCCAGGAATCCCCCTCCCCCCTTTAAAACGTAACCCATGGATTTGTCCTAATACAAGATACTTATTTCATTGTACAGTATGTTGGCTAATACTAGTCGATTTTATAAAGCTTTGAAAGGGCCTGTAAGAGTCTAAGGGCAATTTGAGATGTAATGTATATTGATTCTTTGTTTGCCATATGTCCTTCCAAAACTCTAAGAATTGGCTAGTATTAGCAAGAAAATTGAAATATTAACGCCATGTTTTTGAAATGGTAAATACCGTATTTACTTTTTTTTAAGGTATTCCAATTCTGCCTCTGGATATGAGTGCAAAGCCTGTATATCCAATCGTTCAACACGATGAAGTCAAGAGGTCTTATTCCAGACTACGAGTGTAACAACGAGACAGTTTAGTTCATGCAATCGAGCCGGTTGTATAGACTCATATTCATAATCTGCCTTCAAAGATCTACAGTGCGTGGCTGCCTCCTTATGATACAGTGCATTTTTGACTCCTCGAAGCCACATTACCACTGTTTCACTGGCTCATAATCTCGACTCTCTCTCACTCCACCTATTGAACTTCTCACTAACTAGTGTATTTTGAATATGGGCATATTCATACAATAATATGGTATTGGAAACAGGAAGGGTGTTTTATCGCATGTCAGTAGGCTTTGTGGTAATGCACTGAAACTCCAATTCCAGCCCCATATTATCTTCCCTTTGACACATCGGGATTTGAACCCTGGACGCTAAGAACACCAGCTCAACAACAAGACCAACCCACCACACCATACCCAACCCTGCTGCAGTTAACCCCTTCTGTGCCGGCGACGTCCTTTTGGCTAATGCTGGCTACTATTAAACGATTCTATTCATTTAAAAAAGGGCCTCCCGCAATTAACAGGTTTGGAACTATTTCACTTAACCCTTCTTGCAACCTCAGATCCTTCTTAAACTGCAAAACATCGTCTAAATATAGCCAGAATATAATTAAAAGGCGTCGCTGGTACAGAAGGGGTTAAGGAACACAAACACAAGTACAATGATCACACCAATTTCAGTTAAGGGGGGAGATTTCCATTTGAGGGATTTTTTTCTTTACCCCTTTCTCCCTCATGTTTAGCCCCATTGCTTTTGAGATTTTAAGACGTTCACCCCATTAGTTTGTCGATTTTAAGAACTTTCACCCCATTTATATCACTTTTAAGACCTTTCGTCCCATTTAGGTGTCGATTTTTTTCCTGGCGAGCGATAGCGAGCCTGTAATTTAAGAGGAACCGGCCTTTGGCCGGGAAATTTTTCTACCGAAAAATGTACAAATTTATCTTGAAAGGGGATCAAAGGGGGTGTAATTTCAAGTTGGATGGAAGTCTAGGAAACACACTAAAAACCTCCCCTTAAGATAGGTTGTAACTTATTATGACAGATAAATGTTTAATAAAGCAAGCCAGGCAATCCCCCTCACACTTGACACTTGGTACGAGATATGGCGTATATCAAATTTTGTTTTTTTATTCTGACCAGCATTAAACTTCTAATAATAGGAGCTGGGCTTTTAAGGGGAGACGGGCCGTTTTTCTGGTCCCCCTTCTTCCTCGTGTTTAGCCCCATTTGTTTTCAGATTTTATGACGTTCGGCCCATTAGTTTGGCGATTTTAATACCTTTCACCCCATTGCATTGTCAATTTTAAGGCCTTTCGTGCCATTTAGCTTTCGATTCATTCCTGGCGAGCGATGGCGACCCTGAAATTTTAAGAGGAAGCGGCTATCGGCCGGGACATTTTTCTACCGAAAAATTTAAACATTTATCTTGAAGGGGGGTCTAGGGGGTGTTTCTAAGCTTGATGGAGGTCTAACAAGGAAACTAAGAAACATAGGAATAAATTCATTAATAGACCCCCCCCCCCAAAAGAAAAAAAAAAAAACTGTCTCCCCTTAAGTAATAAGTTAGTTAAATAAGTTAAGATCAACAATAAATCATAATAATAAGCCTCGTGTAGTTAAGGATAAGATAAAAGCTCGGATATGTTCGTTTAATACAGATTATGTTTAGTTTTGTTTCGTTTATTAGGTTAGTTTAGGCATATTAATACTTTCGTTATTTACATGTATAGTGATTTAAGCGACAAACAATAAGATATATGTATATACAATCACACACACAAAAACAAACTTTTGCAAAATCACAATGTGCAATGTCTCTCCTACTCAAGGTCTCACAATAATAACAAGTTTAAAGAGAGAAGTCATGTAAGCACCCACAGAACTAGAGGCCCTCATCACAAGTCATCATTCAACAGATAATATCAAACAAAGAAGACAGAAGAAAACAACTGCTTGTCAATTATTGTCGTAACATAAACCAACTGTAAATTTTTTTTTAAACTATTATATGTTGTAAAATGATAAATGATATAGAAAATGTAAATAGTCACACACACAATCCACATGTTCAGTCCAGAATGTACAGTAAATATCTCAGCAATTCATCTCTTACCTACCTACCTACCTAACTACTTACTTACTTACTTACTTACTTACCTACCTACTTACCTACCTACCTACCTACTTACTTACTTACTTACTTACTTACTTACTTACTTACTTACTTACTTACTTACTTACCTACCTACCTACCTATCTATCTACTTACCTACCTACTTACCTACCTACTTACCTACTTACTTACTTACCTACCTACCTATCTACTTACCTACCTACTTACTTACCTACCTACCTACCTACCTACTTACTTACTTACTTACCTACCTACCTACCTACTTACTTACTTACCTACCTACCTACTTACCTACCTACCTACCTACTTACTTACCTACCTACCTACCTACCTACTTACTTACTTACTTACCTACCTACTTACTTACTTACTTACTTACTTACTTACTTACTTACCTACCTACCTACCTACCTACCTACCTACCTACCTACTTACTTACTTACTTACTTACTTACTTACTTACTTACTTACTTACTTACTTACTTACTTACCTACTTACCTACCTACCTACCTACCTACCTACCTACCTACCTACCTACCTACCTACCTACCTACCTACCTACCTACCTACCTACCTACTTACTTACTTACTTACTTACTTACTTACTTACTTCCCTACCTACCTACCTACTTACTTACTTACTTACCACTCTTCTACTTTCTTTCTACACGTTTCTTCATTCTACCCTCTGAGAACACTTTTAAATCATCTATCTATCACCTACCTACCTACCTACCTACTTACTCATTAACTTATTTACTCAATTACTTACTTACCTGTCTATCCACCACCCTACCTACTTACCTACCAATGTATGGGAGTGGTGTTGTATGCATTCATCGCCAGAACTGACCTGCCCCCGCCCACCCCTCCAAGCCCTCTATAACCTCCTTATAGGGTTTGGAGTACACTCAAATCTTGGCCAGGCGTATAACAAGTATATGTTGGATTGAAAAATAATGTAATTTTTTTTTTTTTTTTTTTTTTTTTTCTAATCTGTGTATAAAATGAGGAGATAATGCATTTGTATAAACTTATAGATGTCCGTATCCCCAGTAGGGTTAATGCAGTTATGACCAAATGCTGTGTTAGACATGTTTGAGTAACCAGTTGATGAAAGATGTTGTAGTAAATGAGGTCTGAGATAAACACGCATATAGTTTTTGTTTTATCAAATTCCACTGGTAATTATAGTGTAATACTTGTATCTTCAGCGGCCGTAACAAACCAGAATGAATCGTTAAGGGGGGTTCACCGGCTTTTTTTTTTATCTTTCTCTCCTTTTCTCTTTTTCCCTGGCTTGTATCCATTCGACCCCATTCAGCCAACTGTTTTAAGACGTTTATCCCCATCCAGGTGTCGATTTCTTCCTGGCGAGCGTTAACGAGCCAGTATTATATGGAGAAATCCGGCTTCGCCGGAGATATTTTTCTATCGAAAAAATTACAAATTTAGCTTACTGGCAAAACAAAAATATATATATGCTGGCTCGCTACCGCTCGCCTGGAAAATATTGACACCTGGATAGGGATAAACGTCTTAAAATAGTAGACTGAATGGGGCCGAATGGATACAAGCCAAAGAGAGAGAGAGAGAAAACAAAACAAAAAAGAGATAACAAGCGAGGTGGGCTCCCTTGAATAATATACACGAGTTTTCAGTAGAATATGTATCTCCACTACAGTATGTGTGCAAACCAAGGCTAACCAAATCGGTAATTCAAAACGGGCTAGAGCAAATGGGCTATACATTTCCACACCTATTCCCTGGCTTCTATCTATCTATCTGTATGCTCAGGTCCAATCACCATTTTTTTTTTTCATTTTCTAACAAATATACATGGAAAAGTGGACAGAATGCATATAAACACCATATGAGGAGGAACAATTTATTGACAACGTTTTGTAAATAGCTTCACCAGGCTATATGTATATCATCAAGAAAGTGCTCCTCCTCATAATTATGGTGTTTATATCTGTTCTGTCTACTTGTCCATGTATATATATATATATATGTATAGGAAGTCATATGTTTATATCTGGGTTCCAAATGAAGGTTCTGACAAAGTTTCATATAAATCCATTCATCATTTTTTTTTTCCTTCAGTACACACCAGATCAAAACATGAATAAACACACAGACAGACGGTCACAACATTTCCACAAACTCCGAAGTAATGAAAGCTCAAACTACATAAACAAGCAATCAGTGAAGACTGGTAACCGCCGTGGTGTGCAGGCAAGTTTTAAGGGGAGATGGTTCACTTGTTGAGCGATTTTTGCATGTATTCATTATTTTTTAGTTTCATCCCTAGACCTCCATCAAATTTAAAAAAAAACATCCATTAGATCCCCTTTCTAGATTAATTTGCACATTTTTCGGTAGAAAAAAATTCCCGGCCGAAGGACGGTTCTTCAAACATTACAGGCTCACTATCGTTCGCCAGGGAAAAAATCGACACCTAAGTAGCACGAAAGGTCTATATATTGACGACGAAATGGGGCGAAAGGTCTTAAAATCGGCTAACTAATGGGGCAAACATCTTAACATCTGAAAACTAATGGGGCTAAACATGAGGGAGAAAGTGGTCCAGAAAACCGGACCATCCACTAATACGAAGGTCAGTACAGCCCAATAACCCCGATAACCTCTACAGCCGTCATGTTGAAGGACCTGTGTGTTGGTTCAGGGTAGTTAAGGGGGGTGACCTGCTTTTTGTTATTTCTGTCCTTTTCTCTCTTTCTCTGGCTTGTATCCATTCGGCCCCATTCAGCCAACTATTTTAAGACGTTTATCCCCTTCTAGGTGTCGATTTCTTCCTGGCGAGCGATAGCGAGCCAGCATTATATGAAGAAATCCGGCTTCGCCGGAGACATTTTTCTATCGAAAAATTTACAAATTTAGCCTGCTGTCAAACACAAATAAAAAATATGCTGGCTCGCTACCGCTCACCAGTAAATAATTGACACCTGGATGGGAATAAACGTCTTAAAACAGTAGGCTGAATGGGGCCAAATGGATACAAGCCAGAGAAAGATAGAAAAGGACAGAACCAAAACAGGTGACCCCCCTTAAGAGGGACATACACAGACACTGGCTTATCATAAGGTGTACAGTTGGTCGCAGTAATGTGAATACACTTGGTGATTGTATGTATGGGTGGCAATGTATTATGATTGAGTTACGATACTAATTTTATGTATGGATGGCAATATATTATGATTGAGTTACGATACTAATTTTATGTATGGGTGGCAATGTATTATGATTGAGTTACGATACTAATTTTATGTATGGATGGCAATGTATTATGATTGAGTTACGATACTAATTTTATGTATGGATGGCAATGTATTATGATTGAGTTACGATACTAATTTTATGTATGGATGGCAATGTATTATGATTGAGTTACGATACTAATTTTATGTATGGATGGCAATGTATTATGATTGAGTTACGATACTAATTTTATGTATGGGTGGCAATGTATTATGATTGAGTTACGATACTAATTTTATGTATGGATGGCAATGTATTATGATTGAGTTACGATACTAATTTTATGTGGATGGCAATGTATTATGATTGAGTTACGATACTAATTTTATGTATGGATGGCAATGTATTATGATTGAGTTACGATACTAATTTTATGTATGGATGGCAATATATTATGATTGAGTTACGATACTAATTTTCTATCAAACTGTTAATTTGTTAACTACTGCATAAGAAAATACACTTCTAAATCCGTCATACTAATTATCCTTCCATATATAAAATCATGGAGTGTATCCAAGTTAACGTAGCCAACTGTACAACCAGACAGTTTATATATACAACCGTGATAGGTTAGTTTTTGGTCACGAATGCTTATGATAACAACGAGAGAGTGAACCTTGATTAGTGAACCTAGAGCCTGCGTGGCTCAGTGGCTGAGTGGTAACACACACAACACGCGCAATTGAAGTCCAAGGTTCAGCGATAAAACCTGTTGTCCTCTGGTAAATTATGGTAAATTATGGGTAAATTAAGTGTGAACAAATTAATTATATGATGATATTATTTTTTATTTTTATTTATTTTTTCATATTACGTGTTGCTAGCCCCAAACGCGCGAGAGAAAACAAATATAAGAATAACAAATGTTTGCCTCCCCATGGTTGCTCAAAGGGTTTACTGAGCAGAGGGCATGTACAGTCGTGGTCAGGAATAACTGGACAGATTTGGAGCGCCAGTTATGGTGTTACACAAGCGAACTATTTTGGGAACCCGCTAAGCTCACAACTATTTTGGGAACCCGCTAAACCCACAACTATTTTGGGAACCCGCTAAACCCACAACTATTTTGGGAACCCGCTAAACCCACAACTATTTTGGGAACCCGCTAAACCCACAACTATTTTGGGAACCCGCTAAACTCACAACTATTTTGGGAACCCGCTAAACTCACAACTATTTTGGGAACCCGCTAAACCCACAACTATTTTGGGAACCCGCTAATCTCACAACTATTTTGGGAACCCGCTAAACTCACAACTATTTTGGGAACCCGCTAAACTCACAACTATTTTGGGAACCCGCTAAACCCACAACTATTTTGGGAACCCGCTAAACCCACAACTATTTTGGGAACCCGCTAAACCCACAACTATTTTGGGAACCCGCTAAACCCACAACTATTTTGGGAACCCGCTAAACTCACAACTATTTTGGGAACCCGCTAAACCCACAACTATTTTGGGAACCCGCTAAACTCACAACTATTTTGGGAACCCGCTAAACCCACAACTATTTTGGGAACCCGCTAAACTCACAACTATTTTGGGAACCCGCTAAACTCACAACTATTTTGGGAACCCGCTAAACCCACAACTATTTTGGGAACCCGCTAAACTCACAACTATTTTGGGAACCCGCTAAACCCACAACTATTTTGGGAACCCGCTAAACTCACAACTATTTTGGGAACCCGCTAAACCCACAACTATTTTGGGAACCCGCTAAACCCACAACTATTTTGGGAACCCGCTAAACTCACAACTATTTTGGGAACCCGCTAAACCCACAACTATTTTGGGAACCCGCTAAACCCACAACTATTTCATTACTGGGATTCACTAGTTAAGGGCAGATTTCCACTTAAGGGATTGTATTTTCGAACCTCCTTCTCCCTCATGTTTAGCCCCATTTCTGTTAAGATTTTAAGACGTTCGCCCCGTTAGTTTAGCAGTTTTAAGATATATCGTCCAATTTCTGTCAATTTTAAGACCTTTTTTTGTCCCATTCAGGTGTCGATTTTTTTCCTGGCAAGCGATAGCGAGCCTGTAATTTAGGAGGAACCGTCCTTCGGCTGGGACATTTTTCTCCCGAAAAATGTACAAATTTATATCGAAAGGGGGTCTTAAAGGTATTTTTGTAAAGCTTAATGTAGGTCTAGGAAGCAGACTGAAAATATCCCCTTAATGCTTACCGTCTTGTTTGTATCAGTAGGAGGAGGAGGTGTTCAACTTTTGTGGACAACTGTACATACAGTATATTCTTACACATGACCACAAACTATACTATCTCGGTTTATTTAATAACAATGTATTGCGTCCAAGGTCCCGCTGTGGGAGTTATCTGGGCTGGGTGCTTGGTGGTAACTATATACACACATAAAACCATAAACACACACACACATGCACATCATTACCCGCACATGGAACTATATACACCACCATGCATGCAAACTAGGCACATACATACACACACACGGCCGATTATTTGTATTACTATTTATTTATTCATATTGTTGTTATTATTTATTATTATTATTATTTATTATTGTATTATTATTTTGTATTATTATTATTATTATTATTATTAGTAGTAGGCCTATTAAACACACACACACACACACACACTATTAACTATAACATCACTATCTCTTCTCATAAACAAAGACACCATTAATCGTAATCACGGCACTGGTATTAATATATTATATTTTGCACTGTACTCCTATGCATTTAAGATGTAATACAGAGGATTAGACAAATACAGTACAAGATGAATTAATACAATTATGTAGATATATAATAATTGCATTTCTTGCATGTTGTGGTTATTATTATTTTGTTTAATGCACAAGCCATTTATCACCAGGGTAATTCAATGAACTACATAGCAATGTAGCATTTGGTGTATCTGATAACATTTATTACTGTAGTTTACCATCAAAAGGTCAACATAATTTAGTTAACTGTCTCTGCAATACAATCCTCCCAATTTACTAGGACATGATCATATTTTAGTCTTCCCTGAAACTTCCAGCCCATGCTTACTATCAACCACTGGCTCTCACCAAGGTATTATCGTGTCTCAATAATGACTCTTACATTATACAGTACCATCCCCAAGTGACACCACCGGTATTCAACACTGCATTGGTCAGCAGCTTGGTTGGGTTTACACAGGGAGAATAGAATCAAATATACGATAATTAAGGGGAGACTGACCGTTTGTTTGGTTTATTAATTCATTTAATCATATATATATATTTTTAGTTTCCTCCCTAGACTTCCATCAAGCTTAAAGAAACACCCACTAGACCCCCTTCAAGATAAATTTCTATTTTTTTCGGTAGAAATATTTTCCGGCCGAAGGCCGATTCCTCTTAAAATTGCAGGCTTGCTATCGCTCGCCAGAAAAAAAATCGACACATAAATGGTACGAAAGGTCTTAAAATTGACAACGAAATGGGGCGAAAAGTGTTAAAATAGCCAAACTAATGGGCCGAACGTCTTATAATATCAAAACTAGTGGGGCTAAATATTAGGGAGAAGGGGGTCCAGGAAAACGGTCTTCCTCCCCCTTAATATATGCTAAATAGGACTCTTTATCTAGAATGAGGTTTGGCATCCTCTACTAATCCTTAGCTGTTTCTGTCTCTTTCTTTTACTGTCCTACTTTTCCTTCTGTGGCGGGTGGCTAGGAATCCTGCTCCGCTTGTAAAGTCTGTCGATCCCTTAGGATAAGATCTAGTTTAAGTCTGTATTTACAGGCTCATTGACTGCCGGCTGGCTCGAATTATACCGATTATTATTATCACACACACACACACACACCTGTGGTTCCTGTGGTTGTAGTTGAGGGCTGACAGCTATCGCCCCGTGGTCCACGCCGTTGTGGCGCACGTACGTCCTATCTGCCCTCCTCTGCGCCAGCTGGTCAATGATGCTGTTGCTGGCAGTGTGTGTGTGTGTGTGTGTGTGTGTGAAAGTGATAGAGTTAGTGAGCGTGCAGTACCTAATTTTAGATATTGATATATGTTTCTAAGAATTACTCTTTTTCAATTCTGCAGTAAAAATCCCTTCAGTAATACGTTTAAAGGTGAATGTGAGACCTATATTGCCATCACGGAGCCATGCCACGGATCAGGTGTTGCACGCAGTCATCACCACCATGGATGGACACGCCAAGTCATTCACTATAGTCCGTTCATTCAAGGTTGGCCAGAAATCCTAACCTATAACCTCTCATAACTCAAAAAGGACTGGAGTAATCGAGCTGATATATCTACCACATACCAAGAAGACTTGGCTAGGGAATAGGCGTGGACATTGACGGCTCATTTGCTCTAGCCCTTTTTGAGGTACAGAGGTTAGAGGTTAAGATTCCTGCCCAACCTAGAATGAACGGACTATAAGTAAGCAGTAATATGATCATTATTATGATGCATAGTTTGGTAATTGAACGAAATCCCTTTTTATAAATAGAGGTGGAGGGAGGTCATTAACCCTATGTGGTCCGAGGAAGGTTATTTTGGACCTTCCCTGTTTCGCTCAATTAGTTTGCAGATTTTAGAAGTTTCACCCCATTAGTTTGGCGATAATATGACGCTTCACCTCATTCAGGTCTCGATTTTGGGGGGCGGCAAGCGATAGCGAACCTAAAGCTTTGAATAAGTAACACATTTCTATTGACAAATGTGTAAATTTAGCTTTAAGGGCGTCTGGGTTGGCAGTTATTAGTTTGAAGGTAGTCTGGGAATGCGTTTTGTTGACCTCGGGGACAAACTAACATACATTGCTTAAAAATGGCAAAATAAATACAAATTTAACAAAATGTCATAATAACCCACAAAATGTCGGATCAGATAGCGTTAAGGAAGGTCCGGACAATTGCATATTGACTAAAAGTTAATCATATATCTACAACCAGCTATGGTTAGATGGATATCACGTTTGTATCACAACCGAAAGTTCTTGGTTGGATTCCCTAGCAGAGAGAGAGAGAGAGAGATGGATGGGGCAGTCTCCTCACATGGCTGTAAGCGAACAAGTAAACAATAAACCATTACGTCATATTACGTCACTCAAAAGCCGATGACGGTTTTAATTACATATTTATATAATATACTCCATAATTATATATTTAATTATACAGTATATCAAGAAGACTTGTACATGACATCACAGACAAAGATGTATGCAGACAAATAGTTATTGAATGTTGTATTGTAAATTATACCGTAAACTACTGTGCACAGAAGGTGGAGTCACATGGGCAGGTCTGATCTGGCGCATTATGAATTAAAGAATATTATCCATATTTATGATATCTCTATTTACCAAGACGAAATGAGGTTGTAATTATATGCATAAATTAATTACATAGTCACACACGTACAGTATATAATATATATATACCGGAAAAACATTTGTTTAACTCTCCCTCCCTTCACGTATAGAAAACGGGGATATGGCCCTATAAAACTCACACAAGCAAATTTAATTACTGAACGTGTAGTAGAGTATGGTCCACCCCCGGCTACCTTAATGAGCAACCAACACGCTCCAGGTACGGGCATTGGTACAGGCACAAGTAATAGTCTGCTGAAAACATTGATATTTTGTTTTGTTTTGCTTTCTTTCAAGTATAGAGAGAGGAACATTAATTAATTTCAGGGGAGTTAAAGGGCAGTAATGGGCTCTGGCAAGATATTGGATAATGACGATGGCCTTTAGCTAAGTATCAGTAAAACGAATTGTACCCAAAATGTTGGATATGTGCCTTCTGTGAGCCTTGCTATTGGCATTGTTCTATACATTGAATGTTGGATATGTGCCTTCTGTGAGCCTTGCTATTGGCATTGTTCTATACATTAAATTCAGAATTAAGTATCAGTAGTGTTATTTTATGAAAATTATTACGAACAATTTCAACACGCAACCATATAATTATTGTGTTCATGCCAAAGATGTCTGATAGCCTTTAACCCATTCAGTACGGGCCACGTCTTTTTCATTATATTCTGGCTTCTATTTGACAATTTCATTCAGGTTAGGAAAGACGTCTAGGAGTTAAAAGGCTATCTCAATTCCCCCTTTAAGTATCACAGGTTCATCCTAAGCTGCATAAAATTGTCTAAACTCAGCTAGAATAAAATTAAAAGTACATCCCCGCAGTGAAAGGGTTAATATATATGTCTATACTAATATCATCATCATTACCACCATTTAGTGTTCCATATTGTATATTCCAAGAAACTCGTTTGTAAAAGTTCTTCGGCCAATCTCGACCCGGAATCGAGCCTATTTAAATCAATGACTGGGCCTTAACCTTTTTAGTCATTGGTACACTTACGTAGTCTGGGTATCTCCCGTTATGTAAAGGATGTGTGTGTGTGTGTGTGTGTGTGTGTGTGTGTGTGTGTGTGTGTGTGTGAGTATGTACATTTGTGTATGTGTGTGTGGGTGGTAAGTATGGTAATGGTATGTATGTAAGTGTGTGTGGTGGGTGGAGGGGGGTAGAGTATGGTAATGGTGGTTGTGTTGAATATGGATACGGTACAAAGTGCATAACTGTACTTGGTATGCTAGGTGGTGTGCATGTATGGAGGAATGTGTTCGTCTGTGTGTGTGTGTGTGTGTTCCTACGTACTGTAAGTGTATTTAGCTACGATTATTTAAAACATTTTTTTTATCCGATCATGGATACTGGATTGTGCTATTTGAATTAGATTTTTAGTTAATGTACATAGGCCTAGTTGGTGCATTGTGTATAGAAGCGGTTATATGTCCTTCTTTATGTGAAAGTCGGTCCTTAGAGATCTGTGCTCCATTAAATGTCCTTTCCTTTCACATTAAGCATTGGGCTATTCGGTGTGCAGTTGGGTTTGAGTACATGATTAGATTGATATCCAGTGTTCGATAAATGGATATATAATCGTAGTCATGTACTTAACCTTTAACTGTCTTAATGGTGTAATGCTTAGAGTGTTTAAGATCTGTATGTGGTAACCCAGGTTCGAATCCCGATAGGATCACATGTTTTCATTAATTTCATTGGGAAGTGTTTGGTGTTGGAAGTGAACTAAATAAACTATATATATATATATATATATATATATATATATATAAACGTGTGCCTGCATACTTGTGAGACTTGTGGGTGTTGAGGATCAGCTGATATTGACAGACTGTGATATATGGTCCTTCCTTCCTTTACCACTCTCTCTCACACACACACACACACACACACACACACACACACACACACACACACACACACACTTTCTCTCTCTCTCACACACTCACACATACATACATACATGCACACACACTCACTCACTCATCTCATGCACACACACACTATCACACACACAGACACATGCACACACATTCACACACACATACATACACACAAACACTATCACACACCACACTCTCACTCTGTCTCACACACACACACACACACACACACACACACACACACACACACACACACACACACACACACACACACACACACACACACACACACACACACACACTTCTCACACATTTTAAACACTTCATTTAATATTTTCCTCTTGCTCCTTTTTAAATATAATTATTTTTTATAGTACTGTATTGAACTTTTCCGAATTCTGATAATTACTTAAAACTTTCCATAATCCGTGTTTGTCAGAGATATATTATAAAAGTATTAGGAATAACTCAAAATTCTCCATAAGCCTTCCGTGTGTCAGATCAATATGATAAAAGTATTGAGTATTATTTATTTTATTAAAAGCGTATGAGCAGGAGATTTGGCTGACTAATGGGTGTGTAAATGAAGCTGTGTGTTTTATCTGGAGCCACTCGTGTAGATATTTTTATAGTCAATATGTATCGATATATCTCTGTGTCTATCTGTTTATCTATCTACGTACTGTATATATTTGCATTTAGCTATAATTATCTATATACACTAAGTCCTAAGTTTTCGAAGCTATCTCGAACTGAATTGAATCTTGTCACTTATTTTTTCCCTAATATTTACATTACGAAGGTTCTTTTGTGCTGTTTGAGAGCTCATAACAGGCCACTATCTTTGTCTCAGATTGTACTATACTCTTTCTATTCATATGTATCTACCTACGATTCTATATATATATATATATATATATATATATATATATATATATATATATATATATATCTATCTATCTATATCTACCTATCTATTTATCTATATATGCATCTATGGGTTTGTCTGTCTGCCTAATCATCTATGCATCTCTCTCTCTACCTACCTACTGTACCTACCTACCTACCTACCTGTCTGCTTGCCTGCCTGCCTGCCTCCCTCCCTCCCCCCCCCCCTCCCTCCCTCCCTCCCTCCCTCCCTCCCTCCCTCATATATATCTGACTATCCAACCATCTTCCTACCTTTCTATCTGTCGTTCTAGTTATCTACCTACCCATCTATCCACCTATCTATTTATCTACCTCTACCCAGACTAAACAGGATATAGGTATACAGTATTAACCTCACATTATTTCCCCTGGCTGAGAGTTAGCGTGGTGGACCTTTAAGGGGGGATGGGCCGGTTTTCTGGAACACTTTCTCCCTCATGTTTAGCCCCATTAGTTGTCAGATGTTAAGATGTTTACCCCATTAGTTAGTCGATTTTAAGACCTTTCGCCCCATTTCTTCGTCAATATTTAGACCTTTCGTGTTATTTAAGTGTCTATTTTTTCCCTGGCGAACGATAGTGAGCCTGTAATGTTGGAAGAACTGGCCTTCGGCCGGGACATGTTTATGCCGAAAAATATACAAATTAATCTAGAAGGGGGATCTAATGGATGTTTTTTTTTTAATTTGATGGAAATCTAGGGAGAAAACTAGAAACATGATGAATACATGACAAAATCGTCCAAAAAGTGAACCATCGGCCCCCCCCCCCCCCCCCCCCCTTAACTGTGTTGGCATATTACATTACCTTACAAATGGTTACCTTTATACTCCTCTGGTATACCAATTAGAGAATACCTTTCTTGTATATTATTATAACTTTTAGATTTTATCATTTTGTTTTAGTATTACAGGTATTCTTATATTATCTTACTCTATCTACAGTATCTATCTATCTGGCTGTATATGTCTACCTACCTGGCTATCTATCTATCTATCTATCTATCTATCTATCTATATATATGCAGACTTCACAGGGTAAGGGCTGAGAATTGGCTTGGACCTTATAAATGTGTTGGCATATTACATTGCCTTACAAATGGTCAGCATATAACCTTTCTCTCTGTATTTATTTATTTATTTATTTGATTTGTTTTATAATATCATAACATTAAATTCTACCTTTATTAACCCCTTGAAGATTATGCCGCATTTGGACGATTTATTCTGGCTATCATCAGAGGATTGTATTTGGTTTAGGAAGGATCTGTGGGAATTAGAAATGGTCAAGACTATCTCAATTAACCCTCTGACTTTCATATACTCCAGCTGATCTGCATACAATAGTCTACTAATAGTCAGATTATCGAAAAGAAATGCGCAATAGAAGTGTATATGGTTTAATATAGTATGCTTATTTGTGTCTAATTTTAACTTTATATTCTACGTTCATCTTTTTCTCTCATTCTCACCTTAAATCGAGCGGTGTTCTGTTTATGCTACTCTCTCTCTCTCTCTCTCTCTCTCTCTCTCTCTCTCTCTCTCTCTCTCTCTCTCTCTCTCTTTCTCTCTCTCTCTCTCTCTCTCTCTCTCTCTCTCTCTCTCTCTCTCTCTCTCTCTCTCTCTCTCTCTCTCTCTCTCTCTCTCTCTCTCTCTCTCTCTCTCTCTCCCCCCCCCCCCCATGGATGCCACAGTATTTCTTTCCATCACTCCCCACCACAGCTCCTTGCATTTCCATAACTTTTTCTCTCTCTCTACCTTTTTCCGTATTTCTTTTCTCCTTCTTTATCAGTATTTCCCCTCTTCCATGCTTTATCATTAACCCCTTCTGTACCTATCTACGTATTTTTAACTTTATTCTGGCTACTATTCGATGATTTTATGCAGTTTTTATAAAAGGCCTCCAGCAATTAACAGGCTTGGAACTATCTCACTTAACCCTTTCTACTACCACAGATCCTTCTTAAACTGCACAAAACTTTTACATATAGTTACAATGAAACTAAAAAGACGTCGCCGGTACAGAAGGGGTCAAATTCTTTACTCGTTTCAATGGTCATAACTTTCTCCTTTTTCTTAATGTCTTCTTCGTTTCTCAATTATTTCTTTTCATTCGTCCTGTTCTTATTCTATGTTATTCGTTCACTCTCGTTCTCATATTATGTATTCGTGGGTGTTTCCTTTATGTATCGTTATTTTCTCTTTTCTTCCTTACCATGTATTATTTCACTCACATTCATTATCATTTTATCCCCTTTCCGCCCTAAAGCCGGTATCACACGAGCGCTTTTTCACCTAACATTTATCCTTAACACTGGTCTGGCAGCTTATGAGGTCAACATTTATAATATTTCTGTCACCTAAATTCATCTACCATCAGTCTAGTTTCCGATACCAGTGCAAAATACTCAAGAAATGTTGCCAGAAAAATGTTGATCATCGAATGTTGACTATAAAAGCTCTCGTGTGATACCGGCTTAATTCATTGCCCATAATTTACAATAGTATGTGTATCTATCTTTCTCTTGCATCCTATTGTTTTACCACATATTGTTATCTGTTTCTTCGTGTATATAACTTTCCCTCTTTACTTTTGGTTTTCATTATCTCCATGTATCATCCTTTCCTTCTTCCATTGTTATCAGTATTTTCCTTAATTTGCTTTCACTGTTGTTGTTCTGTAATCCTTCTTATTTGTTATTTATTCAATGTCCCTCTAACGTGTAATATCATAATTTGCCCAATCTTTTTGGTTGGGTATTATTTACATATTTATTTGCTCTCCCTGCTTGCTTTATTTTATTTTAATTTATATTTGTTTGTTTTCCTCATATTCCCCAATATATTTAACCCTTTGAGTACCAGCGCCGTGTGTTATATATTATTCTAGCAATGTTTAGACGATATTATGCAGCTTAGGAAGGATGTGTGGTAATTTAAAGGTTGGTTGAGATAGTTTGTAGCCTTATTATTGCTAAAGGTCCTTCCTCGGCTGAAGAAACTCGTCTAATAGTTGCCAGAATATGACAAAAAGGACGTAGAATGGGTTAATAATATTTGCCATTTTGTTTATGCCCCTCCTTCCTCATTCTTTCCCTGTGATCCACTTTATCATAATTGGCTTTCACTCAATTATATATTAATTATTTTCTTTCCCATACCTGATTTTTGTTTGTCATTTATCATTAGTTCTTTATTTCTTCTTTATTTTGACTTTTATATGAGTTTTATCTTATCTTCTCTCACACATTCTATTTCTGTTTCCCTCGTTTGCCATTAGTTCCCTATTTCTTTTTATTATGATTTGTTATCCCCGTATGATTGTCCGAGTATCATAATCCTGCTTGATATATTTGTATGTTCTTCCCTCCCATACCTCTACTCAAAATGTTCCCTATATTTATTTGTCTTCGTCTTCTTCATCGTCAATTTGATATTTTGAGTTTATCTATCTTTCTATCTACTTCGTATCACTCTCTCTATACACCCCTCCCCTCTCTCTATCTATCTATATATCTATCTCTGTACAGTACCCTCTACCCTCCCTTCATCTATTACACCCCCCCCCCCCCCCTCCTCTCTTAGTCCAGGCAATGCCTTCTCTATATAGTGAAGGCATTGGTCCAGGTCACAATATTAAAAACCTGCCGGTGTCTTTTATGGTTGGTGCAGGCGTGTGTGTACATGTGTGTGTGTGTGTGTGTGGGTTGGTGGGTGGGTGGGTGTGTGTGTGAGAGTGAGAGTGAGAGTGAGTGCAAGGAAAGACATGTGCGCGTGTGTGTGTAGTTTTGTGTGTACGTTTGAGCATATACGGAATACGCCTGCTTGTATGTAGATTGAAGAATTGTGAATGTGCATATAGCCACATGTGGACCTGTGTGTGTGTGTGTGTGTGTGTGTGTGTGTGTGTGTGTGTGTGTGTGTATACACAGTATATAAGAGTGTGCGCATGTGTTTTATAGTGTGTATGTGTGTGTTCGTTTGATTGTGTGTGTGTATGGTACAACCGTAGAATGTATATTACGCATGTGAAAATAAGCAAACGTGATCATTTCCCAGAAGTGTTTATCAGTCCAGTAACCCGCCCCCGTATGCCGGTGTGGGCGGGTCAGCAAGGTTAAGGGGAGAGGAGGCGGGTTTGTGCTCCCCCTTCTTCCTCGTGTTTAGCCCCATTAGTTTTCAGATTATTCGACGTTCGGCCCATTAGTTAGGCGATTGTAATACCTTTCGCCCCATTTATTTGTCAATATAAAGACTTCGAATAATTTAGGTATCGATTTTTTCCTGGCGAGCGATAGCGAGCCTGCATTTAAGAGGAGTCGGCCTTCGGCCGGGACATTTTTCTATCGATAAATGTGCACATTTATCTTGAAGGAAGATCTTGGGCGGGTGTGTTTTTAAGCTTGATGGAGGTTTAGGAAGGAAACTAAAAACTATATTAACAAGACACATAAATGAGCCAATATATACGCCCATCCCCCCTTATATACGCCCACCCCCTCTTATATACGCCCACCCCCTCTTATATACGCCCACCCGCTCTTATATACGCCCACCCCCTCTTATATATACGCCCATCCCCCTTATATACGCCCATCCCCCCTTATATACGCCCATCCCCCCTTATATACGCCCATCCCCCCTTATATACGCCCATCCTCCCTTATATACGCCCATCCCCCAATATATACGCCCAAGACTGGGCGCATCATAACGAACACATTCTCGCGTGTGTGTGTCATCAGTGTTCGTGATTGCTTACATGTGTACTGTAATGTGTACATGTGTAGGAGTATGTGCCTTTAACCCTTTCAGCACCATGACGCCTATTTACCTTTGGATTATGGATAACATTATATGATTTAATGCAGTTTTAGAAGGACATATGTTACTAAGAGTGTTAATTGAGATTGTGTTTACCCATTTGAGTCGTATAGGTAGATTACAAACAACAGAAAATCGTCTAATAGTAACCAGATTATGATGACAATTACGTTATGGTGGTGAAGGGGTTAATGTTTTGGGTATTATGTTTATAGTCTGTAGATGCCAATGATCTACACAATGAAGTCAGGTGGTCTTATTCTACATGACGAGTGAGACAACGAGACAGACGAGTGTTGCAACCGACTCGTTAGTAGTCTTACCGTTAGCTATTTATACTCCCGGGTTAATGATGCAGCAACTACTGAGTATGGTAATAGCAGGGCCAAGTTGGGGGGGAGGTGGGGGGATGGGGGGGGGGGGGTGATACGTATTATACAGCCTATGCCAATATCGGGGCCAATATACCCCCCCCCCCCACCCCCCACCACTCCGCTTAGGGCCCCCCCTCCCCCCATACTCTTTCTCTCTCTCCAATACACCAATATACTTGGAGGTTAATATAGGCACATCTGTGGTATTTATAGTGTGTGTGTGTGTGTGTGTGTGTGTGTGTGTGTGTGTTACTCTCAGTTACTCAGTTACTTGTTCGTCAAGGGGAATCCACGCAATGCGAGCTAAGCTCATTATTATCGCGCCTCCTTAACTGGGAATGTATTGCGTGAAATGCATGGTAATTGTTTTATGTATCGTTGGAATGGCTGTGGATGTGTGTGTAGTCTGTATTTTAGCCAATTGGCGACATCTGGATACGAAGGCTTAGGGTTAACCTGTACGGTACCATTCTCACTACGGTACCAGTCTCACCCGAAGGCTTAGGTTGACCAGTAGCTTAGGTTGACCAGTACGATACCCATCTCACCTTGTAACCGATCACTAACCCCAGATGGGACGTCACAACTTCGTCCACTTATACCAGGTTCCTATTTATACTGCTAGGTGAACAGAGGCTACACCGTTAGGAGACTTGCCCAAATGTCTCTTCCCCGCCCGGGTCTCGAACCCGGGACCTTCTGGTTGTGAGCCAGACGCGCTATCAGTTATGCCACGTGTGTGTGTGTGTGTGTATGTTTTATTTGGATGCATTAGTATGCGACAATGCGTTAATGTATTTTCCCCTCACGTCGGTGTAGGCATGCATTGTGTTCATACCAATGTGTGTTGTCTGTTTGTGTATGTCTGTTCCCAAAACATCTCGATAACACATAATTGGATTTTGATGAGACTTGGTTTGTTTCTTTAGTGGTTACCCACAACGATCCTGTTGTGGGGAGATGTTTTTAGTTTTCTCCCCTAGACCTCCATGAAGCTTTAAAAAAAAACGAAGAGATTAATTTTTGCATTTTGCGGTAGAAAAATGCCCAGGCCTTCGGCCGATTCTTCCTAAAATGCAGGTTTGCTATCGCTCGCCAAGAAATAATTGAACACCTAAATATCACAAAAGGTGATATAATTGAGAAAGAAATGGAGTGACAGGTCTTAAATTAGTCAAACTAATGGGGCGAACGTCTTAAAGTCTAACAAATAATTGGGGTAAACATAAGAAAGGGGTCCAAAAATAAAATAAAAAAATAAACTAAGGTCCAGTATTTGTGTTTTTGTTGTTTACTGAAAAACAGCCATGGTACCTCCTGATTATCACAGCCAATTCTCATCCCCATAGTCGAGATATGTGTTATGTGTCTAGATGAGCCCACGTATGTTTGAGTCAGTATATCATAATCACTTTTATATGTTATTTTAATTACAAACGCGTGGATATATTCCAATTATTTTGCCATGTATTATGCACATAAGACAAATTATAATCTGCAGAAGGCCTATTGGCCCATACGAGGCAGACCCCTTCTTCCATACATCACTATTAATTCTTTCCCTACACTGAAAACATATCCCACTACAACCTATATAATATGTTTATGTGTTTGTTGTTGTTGAAGATTAATAAAATGTCAATGTAAACTACCGGGTATTATAGATCATCAATGTATTAATGATTAATAACTTTAGCTATGCATCAATAATTATTCAAGACTGCGTGTGTTGCATATTGAAGATTGTTGTGTTTATTGTTAAAGATTATTAATATAATATTTTGTTACCTTAAGTATTGAAGAATATTCACGTGTTAATTACTGAAAATTATAAATGTATATGCTTATTGTTGAATAGCATATATTTTAAAACTCCGTAAGTGTTACTTGATGAAGACTATTTATTTTAAAAGTTGTGAAAAGTTTACGGGTCATTTAAATAGTGTTTAGAGATCCATTTTAACTTTGGTTTTCTTTTAAGAGGGAAGAAGAGATGGAGGAGGGGGAGGAGCTGTCAGGGAGTGAGGGATTAGTGGGGGGAGAGGGAGTGTGTGTGAGTGAGTGAGTGAGTGTGATTAAAAAGAGAGAGAGAGAGAGAGAGAGAGAGAGAGAGAGAGAGAGAGAGAGAGAGAGAGGTGAATAATGTAACAAAGGCTGTATAATCAAGGAGAGGGGAGGAAGTATGGAGTGGAGGAGTGTGGCAGATGTGAGAAGTTACCAGAAATCTTCAAAAAAACAAAACAAAAACAAAAACACACACTTACAGATAAGTGAGAGGCAATATATCAGAGAGCAAAGCAGTTGTAAGGGACAAGAATGGACTAGGAATAGCAAGATGAATAGAAGAGGATAGATGAAGAACGGGATGGAAGAATGAAAATGAGAAGAGTTAATTATATATAGAATAGAAGGGTGGAACGAATGAAAAGAAGAGGCGGAAGTGGAGAATATGAGGGAGGAAGGGAATTGGAGAGAAGGATGAAATGAGGAAATGATGAAGGGAAGAAAGACGTTTAAACAAAGATTAACATAGATTTTCTTTACTTATGTACACTGGCCATACAGAGCTGATAGTAAGGGAAAGTGGAAGGAAAGGATAGCAAAGAAGGAAGGCGGGGAAGATAAATAGAAGGACAGAGAATAGGGATAAACGAGGAAGTGGAGGATTAGATGAAGGAAATGATGGAGGAAGGAGAGAGATGAATTAGGAGAAGAGAGAGGGGGAGAATGGAGAAAAGGGTGGACAGGAGAAAGTGAGAGGAGGAAAGAGTGATAACAGGTGGAAGAAGGGAGAAAGGCAAGAAGGATAGGAAGTGCCAAAATAAACATGATAAAAGGGGGATTGGAGGAAGGAGAGAGAACGAGAGGGAAAGAAAGGGAAGCGAAAAGAGGAAGAAAAGAAAAGAGAAGAGAGGTAGACGGGAGACGAGAAGGAAGGGAATAAGTTGTAATAGGGAAAATGGGAAGGAAAAGGAAAACAAATAAAATAGGTAAAGGAGAACATAGAGCAAAGAGGGAAGGAAGAGAAGGAGGTTGAGAAGGAAGGAAGAAGGGAAGGACAAGAGAAGCAGGAGAGGATAGGAAGGAGAGAAGGAGAAAAAGAGGACGAAAGGAAAATAGGGAAGGGAGTAAATGCAGTGAAGAAAGAAGAAGAGAAGGAAAAATACGGATAAAATGGAGGGAAGAAGAGAAGGAAGGGATATTATGAATTAATGAAGGACCAAGGCGAGACTGATAGCAAGAAGGAAAGAATTAAGAAGGGAAAGATTGAAAGAGAAAATATAAGGGAGGGAAAGAAGAAGGAAATAGTAAAGGGGAAGAAAGGGAGAATGTAGAGTAAAGAAAAAATCGAGGAGGAAAAAGGAATCAGGGAAAGGAGAGAGAAGAGAAAGATTGAACGGAAATATGAAAGGGTTGGAAAGAAGAAAGGGAAAAAAGGTAGTAAAGAAGGAAGAAGGGAGAAAATTGAATAAACAGGGAAGAAGGAAAGGGAGGGAGAGAGAAGGAGTTGGACCGTAGCCAGTGTCAATCGAGTGTGTCGGGGGGGGGGGGGGGGGGGGATATAGTGTCAACCCTCCCCTTCTATTCCTTCTTTATCTCTTTTGCCTTGTGTATGTCTTTTCTATTCTTCTTCTTCTTTCTTCTTCTCTTCTTGTTCATCTTATTTTTCTTGTTCTTTATATAGACTTCCTGGGAGGCCATGTATGCAGCACCAAATCCTTCAAATCCTGTCCTCTGCGCATGCGTGAGAATCTTAGGCCCCTTGGCACGATTTGTTTTCCTTTATACTATTATATTATCTTAACCTAACCTAACTTACATTAACTTAACAGTTGAGCCTAAATAACAAAATAAAAATATTAGGGAAAAGGCCACGCATGCGCAGAGGAAAGGATTTTGTGGTGCATACATGGCCTCACGACTTCCTCTTCTTTCTTCTTCTTCTTCTTCTTCTTCTCCCTTTTTTATATCCTTTCTACTCTTCTTCTTACCTTCCCTTCTCTCCTTCTCTCGTTTCTAGTCTTCTTCTTCTTCTTCTTGCCTTCCTTTCCTTTCCCTTCCCTTCCTTCCCCTTCCTTCATCCTAATAACAGAATAATAATAGCCAGAATATAAGGAAGAGACCTCGTATCTTGCAAAGGGTAATCGAGTACTTGGGCTTAAGGTGGTTAGAGTTTATTCATTTGTATATTTACTTATTTATGTATTTATTTATTTGTACATTTTTCGGTAGAAAATGTCCTGGCCAAAGGTTGGTTCTTCCAAAATTACAAGCTCGCTATCGCTCGCCAGGATGAAATCGACACTTAAATTACTCGGAAGGTCTTATTATTGACAACGAAATGGGGCGATAGGTCTTAAAATCGGCAAGCTAATTTGGGCGAACGTCTTAAGTCTCAAAAACTAATGGGGCTTAACCTGAGGGAGAAAGGGGTCCAGAAAAAAACCCTTCCCTTACCTGTATGTTGTTTACTTTTCCATTATACAGAATCCACAGGTTGTATAATTTGCCCATAGCTTGTGTTATTGGTTCTGTTGGGCGCCTGTTATCGAGTCCTGGTAAGAGTCTATGTTAAGACCTCTGGATAAACTAACCTCGTAACGGCGAATAGAATGTAGTTTCTTTCGTTCTGACTTGGCCTGCCTTCCGTTTTGTCTTCTCCCTATAACTCCCTTCTCTTTATCTCCTGTTCTTCCTCTTCTCCTCCTCATCATTATCATCGTTTGTCATCCCCCCCCCCCCCCCGTTCTTCTCTAGTTCACCACCATGTACAGTATCGGTCACACATTTTATAGTCCATTCATTATTATTGATAGGCCAGAAATCGTAACCTCTAATGTTTGTAACTCAAAAAGGTCTAGAGCAAATGGGCTGTAGATTTCCACACCTATTCCCTGGCTGACTCTTCCCAAATGGTAGACATATTAGCTCATTACTCTAGTTGTTTTGAGTTAGGAGAGGTTGGGTTTGGGATTTCAGGCCTACCTATTTTAAACAGGGCATAGTACATTTTCATCTCGCATGCTATTTAAAAGAAAACATATATTAGGTAAGACTTTTATAAAAAAATAAAAATAAATAAGCACGCTAATAGCAGCGGGCATTGTTTTTTTTTTAGTCGTGTGGTAATTGGCTTGAAAGGAGGCTCAGGTGTTTATCTTAATAATCCAAAATCGTATATTTCCTCGACAAGGTCATCCAATACCAACAGGTACAAATTATAAGGATTTAATATGGCCTTGGTTGGCCCTGGTGAAATATTAGATGGTTTCAATGTCTGATCACTACCCAACAATCAAACGAATCGGACAAAATATGTCTGGCTTGGCTGTGGCTTAAGTGACCATCCCTATACAGCTCGGGATAGATTAGAATATTTATAGTCCGCCTTAATGACTGCGACTACTGTACATGCTGTATACTGTAGTACTTACCTCAAGGTCTCGCTCCACCCATCTCTCCCTCACATACCGTCTTATCTCCAAGCCCATCTTTTAAGCGGATTCGTAAGAGCGTTTTCCTGGTTATCGTTTGCTAATCCGGGTCTGGTAGCAGCTGAATTGAATTTGTGTAGGAATTCGCCATTATGGGGAGGTGTGTTTCTTTCTGGACCCTCTCCCTCATGTTTGGGCCCATTAATTTGGCGTTTTTAAGACCTTTTTTTGCCATTTAGGTGTCGATTTTTTCCTGGCGAGCGACTGTAATTTAGAGAAACTCGACCGGGAAATGTATCGAACGAAAAATGTACAAATATACTTCGAAGGGGGTGGGGGTGGGGGGGGGGGGGTCATAGAGTATTTATTTTTTATTTTTGTTATTCTTATTATTTTTATTATTATTTATGGAGATCTTGGGAGGGAACTAAACACAAAATAATAATAATAAGTTAATTAATTAATTAATGAATACATAAATACAAATATCCCTTTAAGATGTTCAACTGTCATTCTCCATTTGCCTTTACCTATGCAAATAGAGCCCTTATGTGTTGCCAGGAAGGACCACTCGTGTGACTCGGCCTTTACTCTTATTCTCAAGGCCGAATCACGAGAGTATGTTTTCCGGCGACTTTCGACAGATATCTTTAATTGTTGACAGAATTGAAGGGTTCTGTTTGATGGGAATCGTCCATTTTACTGGGGATAGAGTGTTATAGTTGGATGAATATTTATACAACTTTAATTCAATGGCTAAGTTGTTAAATGAAATCTCATAATAAATGTTGAATACAGAAATTTTCCAGAGCAAAGTTACCGAGAAAAGCCCCCCCCCCAAAAAAATAAAAAAATAAAAAATAAAAAAAAATAAATAAAACATAAATAAAAAAAAAAAAAATATATATAAATAAATAAATAAATAAAACTAAATACATACAACAAATAAAAATCTCCCGTTTGAGCCCGCCATAAGCCTTTCCCATTATCTCCTTCCCCCATCACTATCTCTCCCTACTGTACTGTATCTCTCAGTTGTTATCTTCATTTACTCTTTACTCAATCATCTCTACCACCACATTCCAACCTTATCACTCATCTCTCTGTCGTGCTTCTACTTCTTCTTCTTCATCCCATTTTCCTATATTTGGGGATCATTGCAATTGTGTAACCTCTCACTCTCCCTCACACACCCCTCTTTCTCTCACTCTCTCTCTCTCTCTCTCACACACACACACACACACACACACACACACACACACACACACACACACACACACACACACACTTATCACACCTCCCATCTCTGCCGCCCCTCTTCAGCAAAGCCCCCACTCCACCTTGGTAATGCCGGTATTGCCTTTCTATAACTCCATGCTAATTGTCTAGGGTACTGCTGGTGTAGTTGTTGGTGGTGGTGGTGGTGGTGTTGGTGATGTTGATGGTGGTGTTATTAGGATGGTGTTGGTGGTGGTCGTGATGGTGTTAATTGTGTGGGTACTGGTGGTGATGTTGGTGGTGGTGGGGATGTTTGTGGGGATTGTGTTGATGGTGGTGTTAGGGGTGTTGGTTATGTTGATGGTGGTAATTGTATGGGGTACTGCTGGTGTTGTTGGGGGTGGTGATGTTGATGTAGTTTTTGGTGGGGGTTGTGGTGATGTTATTGGTGTGGGATACTGGGGGTGATATTGCTGGTGTTAATGATAGGGATGTTGATGGTGGTAATTGTGTGGGGTACTGTGGGTGATGTTGTTGGGGCTGGAAGTGGTGATGATGGTGGTAATTGTCTGGGGTACTGGGAGTAATGTTGCTGGTGTTGTTGATGGTGTTGCAGGTGTTGGTGGTGGTGTTGTTGGTGGTGGTATTTATAGTGGTTGTGGTTGTGTGGTTGCCTTTGTGTGCCTTGAGCACCCGGGGTTACCGTTTAGTATTCATAATTACAATTATCTCAATTTCATTATTACCTCTCCAAAAGCAGCTTTCTGCCCACAACTCGCTCAAAGACAACTGCAGAAGTTCAAGTAACTAGGCTAAGCACCCTTGATGGTCTCAAACCCACAAAAGCTTATAAGTATCCCAGAGAGGGCGCAAATCGCGTCCTTGTACGTGAAAGAGTTAATGCAGATGGTGATAAGAGAGTATGTTAGTGTTAATAATGGTAGTAGTAGTGAAGGTGGGGTTGGTTATGGTAGTGATAATAATGGTAGTGGTAGTGAAGGTAGGGTTAGCCATGGTAGTGATAATAATGGTAGTGGTAGTGAAGGTAGGGTTGGGTATGTTAGTGATAATAATGGTAGTAGTAGTGAAGGTGGGGTTGGTTATGGTAGTGTAAATAATGGTAGTGGTAGTGAAGGTAGGGTTAGCCATGGTAGTGATAATAATGGTAGTGGTAGTGAAGGTAGGGTTGGGTATGTTAGTGTTAATAATGGTAGTAGTAGTGAAGGTGGGGTTGGTTATGGTAGTGTAAATAATGGTAGTGGTAGTGAAGGTAGGGTTAGCCATGGTAGTGATAATAATGGTAGTGGTAGTGAGGGTATGGTTGGGTATGGTAGTGATAATAATGGTAGTAGTAGTGAAGGTAGGGTTGGGTATGGTAGTGATAATAATGGTAGTGGTAGTGAAGGTAGGGTTAGCCATGGTAGTGATAATAATGGTAGTGGTAGTGAAGGTGGGGTTGGGTATGGTAGTGATAATAATGGTAGTGGTAGTGAAGGTAGGGTTAGCCATGGTAGTGATAATAATAGTAGTGGTAGTGAAGGTAGGGTTGGGTATGGTATTGTTAATAATGGTAGTAGTAGTGAAGGTATGGTTGGGTTTGGTAGTGATAATAATGGTAGTGGTAGTGAAGGTAGGGTTAGCCATGGTAGCTGAGGCAGTAGTAAAGATGGTGATAAGAGAGAAGGAGAGGTTGGACTCAAGTACACATATATACACACACAGGACTTATCTGATGGTGGTGGTAGTTGTGGTAGTGGCGATAATCATGCTAATTGTGGTGATTATTGTCCAGGAGCTTCAAGTAGGGGAATGGTGGTGGTGGTGGTGGTGTGGGCAGTATTTGTTGTCGTTGCTGTTGTTGTTACCCTATAGTATATACCCTGCCGAGGACATGGAGAACTAGTTATTGTTTTTACTTGGTGTATATGTTTATCTGTGTGTGTGTTAAAATATATGTAGAGTATTTTACATTACTTTGCCTATGCCTGATCGTATATTGCCTTCAATTGATTCCTGAATAAATCCCCTTAACTTTGGGTAACGCTGGATAAGGCCTTCACCCACACGCCACCCAATTTGGACTACCCCAAACATGAAGGTTTTGTTTACTATAGTCCGTTCATTCTAGGTTGGGCAGAAATCGTAACCCCTAACCTCTCATAACTCAAAAAGGACTAGCGTAATCGAGATACTATTTCTACCAAATAGGAAGACTTGGCTAGGGAATATGTGTATAAATTGACAGCTCATTTGTTCTAGCCCTTCTTAAGTTACAGAGGTTAGAGGTTACGATTTCTGCCCAACCTAGAATGAACGAGCTATAGTGATATTCACAATATTCAAGGTAATACTTTTTCAAGTTAGCGACTGATGTCAAGCACAAATATGCATAAGTTTGTGTAACCTCATTCGGGGGTGGAGTGTTACAAATGTCTGCCAGGTTAGCTTGAATGCTCTTTAAATATAGCATTCTCTCCAAAACTATTGAACATAATACAGTATTTGGTGGGTACATTCCTTGGGTCATAATATTTACCAAACTTAAATCTTATTTTGAATCGAAACTGTCAATGTGTTTATCTGTATGTGATCTGTCTAGATTAATTACAATATTTTCTAAGATAATAAAAAGAGTGTTGTAAATACTGTAGTATAATAGTAGTGTTATAAATTGTATATTACTAGTGTTATAATAGTAGTGTTTTGGTAGTGGTGATGAAAATAGTATAATAGTATTGTTGTAAATAGTATAATAGTCAGACAGGGTAGTTGTGGCGGGTGAGGGACACTTGCGGCGGCTTGTTCAGACCTACCATAAATCACCTCACATGGGGGGGGGGGGGGACTAGGGGAAGAGAGAGAGAGAGTGAGTGAGTGTGCGTGTGTGAGAGAGAGAGAGTGAGTGAGTGAGAGAGAGAGAGAGAGAGAGAGAGAGAGAGAGTAAGTAGGAAGGTTGTTATATTTATGTCTTCAAATTTTATGTGTGTGTGTGTGCAATTTATTTTATACTGTATGTCCATTATGCACTAAGATACATTAATGGACTATAATGTGTGTGTATGAGAGAGAGAGAGAGAGTGAGAGTGAGGGGGCGGGGGGTATGTGAAAGGTAAATAGATTCACAAGATAAGTAGACTTGACCAATAGATAACGTAACAAGATAACAAACGAAGGCAAGAGAAACAGATAGACTGGTGGTTGGAAGATAAAGATAAGGAAAAATACACACGCTAGTTAGAGAGAAAGTTAAATGTGAATAGGCAAAGTAAAGGAATGAATACAAGGGAAAGTTGGAAAAAAGTGAATGAATAGGCAAAATAGAGGAATTAAAGAAAGGGAAAGATAAGAAAAGGTCGATTGTGAATAGACAAAATATATGAATGAAAGAAGGGGAGCTTAAAGAGAAGGTTGAATGTGTATAGGTAAACTAGAGGAATTATAGAAAGGTAAGTTAAGAAAAGAGGACTGTGAATTGACAAAATAGAGGAATGAAAGAAAGAGAAAGTTAAGGAGAAGGTTAGATGTGTATAGGCAAAATACTGGAATTTATTCCTTTTTTTATATATAATATATATGACATCAGAATCGAAAGAAACGGGTAGAATATAAAATAATTAAGAAATGGTTAATACATACATAGGAGAGAGAGAGAGAGAGAGAGAGAGGGGAAACAATACGTCTTAATTCATAGATCTGTTGGTTCTGTGTAACTTCATAAATATTATCATCCCTTTACTTACATCATCTCTCTCTCTCTCTCTCTCTCTCTCTCTCTCTCTCTCTCTCTCTCTCTCTCTCTCTCTCTCTCTCTCTCTCTATTTCTGTATATATGAATTAGTATAATATACATAGATACTATTGTTAACCCCTTCTGTACCGGCGACGTCTTTTTAACTTTATTCTGGTTACTATTTGACGATCGTATTTAGCTTAAAAAGGGCCTCCAGCAGGAAAAAGGCTTCCAACTATCTCATTTAACCATTTTTACTACCACAGCTCCTTGTTAAGCAGCACAATATCGTCTAAATGAAGCTAGGATAAAATTTAAAATACATTTATATAATTTGTATTTTTTCTTATGATGTATATGTTTTCAATGCTATGTCAGCATAATTATGTAAATATAAATGACTACTACTTAACTTTAAATATAAATGACTACTACTTAACTGTAAATATAAATGACTACTACTGTACTTTAAATATAAATGACTACTACTGTACTTTAAATATAAATGACTACTACTTAACTTTAAATATAAATGACTACTACTTAACTTTAAATATAAATGACTACTACTTAACTTTAAATATAAATGACTACTACTGTACTTTAAATATAAATGACTACTACTGTACTTTAAATATAAATGACTACTACTTAACTTTAAATATAAATGACTACTACTTAACTTTAAATATAAATGACTACTACTTAACTTTAAATATAAATGACTACTACTTAACTTTAAATATAAATGACTACTACTGTACTTTAAATATAAATGACTACTACTTAACTTTAAATATAAATGACTACTACTTATCTTTAAATATAAACGACTACTACTTAACTGTAAATATAAATGACTACTACTGTACTTTAAATATAAATGACTACTACTTAACTTTAAATATAAATGACTACTACTGTACTTTAAATATAAATGACTACTACTGTACTTTAAATATAAATGACTACTACTTAACTTTAAATATAAATGACTACTACTGTACTTTAAATATAAATGACTACTACTTAACTTTAAATATAAATGACTACTACTTAACTTTAAATATAAATGACTACTACTTAACTTTAAATATAAATGACTACTACTTAACTTTAAATATAAATGACTACTACTGTACTTTAATATAAATGACTACTACTTAACTTTAAATATAAATGACTACTACTTAACTTTAAATATAAATGACTACTACTTAACTGTAAATATAAATGACTACTACTGTACTTTAAATATAAATGACTACTACTGTACTTTAAATATAAATGACTACTACTTAACTTTAAATATAAATGACTACTACTGTACTTTAAATATAAATGACTACTACTGTACTTTAAATATAAATGACTACTACTTAACTTTAAATATAAATGACTACTACTTAACTTTAAATATAAATGACTACTACTTAACTTTAAATATAAATGACTACTACTTAACTTTAAATATAAATGACTACTACTTAACTGTAAATATATATGACTACTACTGTACTTTAAATATAAATGACTACTACTGTACTTTAAATATAAATGACTACTACTGTACTTTAAATATAAATGACTACTACTTAACTGTAAATATAAATGACTACTACTGTACTTTAAATATAAATGACTACTACTGTACTTTAAATATAAATGACTACTACTTAACTTTAAATATAAATGACTACTACTTAACTTTAAATATAAATGACTACTACTGTACTTTAAATATAAATGACTACTACTTAACTTTAAATATAAATGAACTACTACTTAACTTTAAATATAAATGACTACTACTTAACTTTAAATATAAATGACTACTACTGTACTTTAAATATAAATGACTACTACTTAACTTTAAATATAAATGACTACTACTTAACTTTAAATATAAATGACTACTACTTAACTTTAAATATAAATGACTACTACTGTACTTTAAATATAAATGACTACTACTTAACTTTAAATATAAATGACTACTACTTAACTTTAAATATAAATGACTACTACTTAACTTTAAATATGAATGACTACTACTGTACTTTAAATATAAATGACTACTACTGTACTTTAAATATAAATGACTACTACTGTACTTTAAATATAAATGACTACTACTGTACTTTAAATATAAATGACTACTACTGTACTTTAAATATAAATTACTACTACTGTACTTTAAATATAAATGACTACTACTGTACTTTAAATATAAATGACTACTACTGTACTTTAAATATAAATGACTACTACTGTACTTTAAATATAAATGACTACTACTGTACTTTAAATATAAATGACTACTACTTAACTTTAAATATAAATGACTACTACTGTACTTTAAATATAAATTACTACTACTGTACTTTAAATATAAATGACTACTACTGTACTTTAAATATAAATGACTACTACTGTACTTTAAATATAAATGACTACTACTGTACTTTAAATATAAATTACTACTACTGTACTTTAAATATAAATGACTACTACTGTACTTTAAATATAAATTACTACTACTTAACTTTAAATATAAATGACTACTACTGTACTTTAAATATAAATGACTACTACTGTACTTTAAATATAAATGACTACTACTGTACTTTAAATATAAATGACTACTACTGTACTTTAAATATAAATGACTACTACTGTACTTTAAATATAAATTACTACTACTGTACTTTAAATATAAATGACTACTACTGTACTTTAAATATAAATTACTACTACTGTACTTTAAATATAAATGACTACTACTGTACTTTATTCTCGTTATTTTAGTGAAATACTCGTGTGAAGATTATGTAACACAAAATATATATTATTATTCATATGGAAATAAAACTGCCCTTTTTATGCAATTTTCTTGAGAGTCGGAACTCACTCACCATAAAAACCAGAATACCAATTTCGTTCTTATTATGTAACAAGTTAGTTTTGTTGTATTTTTCCTCCCTGTCTGAGAAGGGAGGGAGGAGGGAGGAGGGGGGGGGGGGGAGGGAGAGGGAGAGAAAGAGTTGGGGAAGGGAGGAGGGGAGTGGGAGGAGGGAAAAGGGGAGTGGGAGGAAGGGAGTGGGGAGAGGGAGGAGGTGAGGGGGAGGCGGGAGGAAGGTATTGAGGGAGGGAGTAATAATATAAGGAGAGGAAGGGAGTAGGGGGAGGAAGAAGGGAGGGAAGATGGCATTGAGAAAAGGAGAAATTGAGTGGGGTGAGGGAGGAGGATGGTGGGGAGTTGGAAACGGAGGAGGGGAGTGAGAGAAGGGGGGAGGGGAATGGGGTGAAGGAGTTGGGGAGTGGACGGAGAGGGGAAGTGGGAGGAGGGAGGAGGGAGGAGGGGAGTTTCAGGAGGAAGGAAGTGAAGAAGGGAGGGGAGGTAGAAGGTAAAGAAGAAAGGAGAGGAAAGAGGATTACACAACCCACATTTTAAATCAATTACTAAGGTTTTCATTTCCATCCCTCTCCGGTGGTCCTTTGTCCGTGTTGAAGAATGTGTTATCTGCCCCAGCCACTGTTATTACGCCCTCACACTCTTTATATGTGGAAAGTTTATCCAAGTGGCGACATGGGTGAAACTATCTATTGGGTTTGGGGTGATAGCTTCATTTATCGATTGTCGTGATTTATATTGTTGTATTGTTCAGTTACCATTATGTGGGCTAATTTTATAGATATTGGACAATTTCAATACAAAACAAAAGTGCTTAGTACAGCATGTATCCCCGTAATGTGTGTAAATTTGAGTAAGTGTCTTTTAATTCGGGCAGACTATTGTGAGCTCTCGAATTGGCCTAAGTTGGTTGAACTGGGCCAAATTGGGCAAAATGGCCACAGTCGAATTTTGTGCAATGGTAAAACTGACCTGTGCAGCCGAATCGAATTGAGAATTCCGGTTAATATGGGCTGATATTTGTATTTGCTATGTGTATGAAGGATACAAAAGCCAAAACTGCCTGTAACAAGTGCATCCCCCCTCAATTTTTTTTTCTCGAGAGAGAGAGAGACCAATTCAAGGTACGTTATAATCAAAATGTCTGGATACACGGAACTTGAATCAGTTTAAATCATAGGATGAGGGAAAAATAAATTGAGGTAGAAAATTCCAGAGGTGGTCGAATTTGTCCGAAGTGATCAACAGACAATCGAACATACAGCGACGATCACAATATATGTGCAAGCTGCGTTTGCCGGATATGACACTTTCACACACACACACACACACACACACACACACACACACACACACACACACACACACACACACACACACACACACACACACACTACTGTTTATGAGTGTTTTCCATACTATATGGACGTCTATTTCATGTATATTTAATATTGCCGGTACTGTGTATCTTTCCTCACTGTTCTCAATGTATCTATATATCTATCTATCTATCTAGCTGTCTATTTATCTACATCTCTATCTATCTATCTATCTATCTATCTAACTGTCTATTTATCTACATCTCTATCTATCTAACTTTTCATTCCGTGCCCTCTGCCCCGCCACTCGTTCCTAATCTCCCACTCCATTACTCCCTCTCACCCGGTCCTCACACTCTGCTGGCTGCTGCGTGAGTGGATAGAGGGATGAGTGGATGGATGAGTGGGTGGGTGGGTAGGTGGAGAGGAGGGTGGGTGGGTGAGTGTGTGGGAGGGTGGATAAGAGGGTGAGTGGGAGGGTGAAAGCGAGGGTGAGTGGGTAGGGAAGGTGGGTAGATGGGTGTGTGTGAGAGAGAGAGAAGAACAAAAAAGAGAGTGAGAGTGAGTGGGTGGATATGTACTGCTGACGGGAGGGTGAGTACATTCTTGGGAGGGCCCAAAATCATTTTGACTTATACCAATGGACTCCCCATGACGCAAGGATTCAAAATATATGCGTGGATTAATTGTGTGCCCTGTCAGTTTTCCATAATGCAAATTGTTTGTCCAAAATCACCTGTATGGCACTGTTTGGGTCGTTTTTCTTCACATTCTTAGAGGTATGGTTGGATTCTTTATGCCGTTGCGATTCCAAGGGTATATGAAATGTTTATGTGTGTGTGTGTGTGTGTGTGTGTGTGGGTGTGGGTGTGTACGTGTGTGTTTTTTTCCCCACGACTGCTATAAATGATTTAGGAAAACAGTTAATAACCAATAATTAATACAAGCAAGACAGATACATTAATAAAACAAATACAAACATAAAGATGTCATTTTGTCAAAACTTCTTCATAGGTGTGGTGGGGGGGGGGGGGGCAATGGTGGATAACTTATAAATGGGTTAGCTGGTGAGTGTATGAATGTGTAAAGTGGAGGATGAATTGGTTACAGACTCTGGATGAATCAGGCATGAGGGTACTATTCCGCTCCCTCACACATTTGTTGGCCCACATTCCAGAGTACAGTCAAACGATATTCCACAATAAGGCTGACCAAACTTTTTATTTTGTCTATGTGTATGAAGGAGACAAAATACAAAGCTGACTGTAACAAGTGTCCCCAAAAAATAAACCAATGCATATATCAATAGATAAAAAAATGAAAAGTTGAAAGAGTGATAGGGAGTCAAATTCAAGGTACAGTCGCGCTAATAAGTGATATCTCGGCACCAAGTATGTTTTGATCAATAATTGGTATCAGCAATATCTAAGCTTCATTTCTTCATATCAAGTGAAATATACAAACATGTTCTTACACTTATCCACCATATTCAACATCTGACAGACATTAACACAGCACAGAGAGAGCCAAACGTAATGACAGCTGGGACATGACTTATTAGCGCGATCGTACGTATAATAAAATAAAAAATATCTAGACACACAGCGCTTGAAGTAGTTTAAACCATAGGATGAGGGAAAGATCGACTGAGAGAGAGAGACTTCGATATGATATTCAATCAGTGTTGGCAACATTGGTGGTGAATAATAAGTGTCCATACACATATAATAGCGGAACACAGTATAATAGATAGATCGATAGACTAGAAATATAGATATATGGATTTAGATATATCCTTTAAAAACGATGTGTGCCAAGTGCTGAGAGAGAGAGAGAGAGAGAGAGAGAGAGAGAGAGATAGAGAGAGATAGAAGAAGAAGAAGAAGAAGAAGAAGAAGAAGAAGAAGAAAAAGAAACCTAAAAAGAAAAAGAAGAAGAAAAAGAAGAAGAAGAAGAAAAAGAAAACGAAGAAGAAGAGGAAGAAGAAGAAGAAGAGAGAGAGAGAGAGAGAGAGGGCTGCACTAGACGTCTATAATCGAAGGTGCTGATCAAAGAGTGTGAGTGGCTCTGCTGGTGCTGAGTGAGTGAGTGAGTGAGTGAGTGAGTGTGTGTGTGAGTGAGTGAAAGAGTAAGTTGGTGGGTCGGGAAAGGAGTGAATGGGTGACAGAAAGAGTGAGTAACTTAGAGAGACAGTAGTGTTGAGTGAGTGGGTGAAGGAATGGGTGAGTGGGTGAAGGAATGAGTGAGTGAGTGATAGAGTAAGAGAGTGATTGTGGTATTGAGTGAGTAGGTGAATGAGTGAGTGAGTGATAGAGTATGAGAGTGATTGTGGTATTGAGTGAGTGGATGAATGAGTGAGTGAGTGATAGAGTAAGAGAGTGATTGTGGTATTGAGTGAGTGAGTCTGTGGATGAATGAGTGAGTTAGTGAGTGAGGTAATAAGTAACAGGGAAAGTGGCTGTGGTGTTGAGTGAGTGGCCAATACTGAGTGGTTTTACTCGGCTTAGGAAGGACTTGCAGGTGTTAGAGGGTTAATTAAGATAGTTTGTACCACATTTAATTCTTAGAGGGCCTTCCTAAATTGAATAAAATCGTCTAATGATAGCAAAAATAAAATAAATATAGCGTGCTTGACTAAAAGTGTTAAGTTAGAGTGAGTGAGTGAGTGAGTGAGTGAGTGAGTGAGTGAGCGCGAGAAAAGATGAGAATGAATAGTTGAGTGAGGTTAAGGGAGCCCACCTCGTGTTTTGTTTCTCTTTCTCTCCCTCTCTCTTTAGCTTGTATCCATTCGGCCCCATTCAGCCTACTGTTTTAAGACGTTCACCCCCATCCAGGTGTCAATATTTTCCTGGCGAGCGGTAGCGAGCCAGTATATATATATTTTTGTTTTGACAGCAAGCTAAATTTGTAAATTTTTCGATAGAAAAATGTCACCGGCGAAGCCGGATTTCTCCAAACAATGTTGGCTCCCTATCGCTCGCCAGGAAGAAATCGGCACCTGGATGGGGATAAATATCTTAAAACAGTTGGCTGAATGGGGCCAAATGGATACAAGCTAGGGATAGAGAGAAAATGAGAGAAAGATAAAAAAAAAAAAACGGTGACCCCCCTTAAGTGAGCGATGGGTTATATTCTCTCCCTCCCCCCCCCCCCCCCTCCCCCATTCTTCCCTCCACTCCCTCTACCCCCCCCCCATAAATCTCTCTCCCCGCTATCTCTCCATCTCTTGAAGAGGGTGGGGGGGGGGGGGGGGGGGGAGAGATAGGGAGGGAGTTCATTTTTTATGGTTACCTGTGATTCTCTTTCTCTCTCTCTCTCTCTCTCTCTCTCTCTCTCTCTCTCTCTCTCTCTCTCTCTCTCTCTCTCTCTCACATACACACATTTTTCAACGGTATTTAAATTAGGTAAATTAAATGCATTACTTTTTCTGTATTCTTTCCTTTTCTCATAGTTATTTAATTTGTCTTTGTCCACACTTCCTTCTTGTATTCTTTTATTTTATGTTTGATTTTATTTTCGCGTGTATCATCTTACCTGTCTATCTTATGTCATCTCTTCCTTTGTTACCTCTTCTTATCTTTTTATCTTCTAATCTCATCTCATCCCATCTTTCTCCTTTTTTCTCTCCCTTTTCTCTTCTCTTCTTTCTCTCTTCCCCATTTCTCTTTTCTTTCGTTTTCTGTCTTCTCCTCCTCTCTTTTCTTCCTTTCCCTCTTCTCTCTCCTTCTCCCCTTCTCTTTTCTTTCTCATTCTCCAAATGTCTGCTTCTCTCCTCTTGTTCTCTTATCTCCTCCTCTCTTCTCCTCCCCTCCCCTGACCTCTGCTAATGCCTTTATTCCTTTGGTATTTGGGACAGAGAGAGACTTGTCAAATCTTCATCACTATCGATTATTGCTGACGAGAGAGAGAGAGAGAGAGAGAGAGAGAGAGAGAGAGAGAGAGAGAGAGAGAGAGAGAGAGAGAGAGAGAGAGAGAGAGAGAGAGAGAGAGAGAGAGAGAGAAGAGAGAGAGAGAGAGAGAGAGAGAGAGAGAAGAGAGAGAGAGAGAGAGAGAGAGAGAGAGAGAGAGAGAGAGAGAGAGAGAGAGAGAGAGAGAGAGAGAGAGAGAGAGCAATAAAGGGTCTTCATTACCATGCAAATTTGGCAAACTTTTCCCCAGCCTATTAGTAAAATGGCTGAGGAATTCTTATAGTTCTTTTTCCGAGATAGTTTTTAAACCCCTCTGACTGCAATAATACGATGAATAAACTCGTAGGTTGCTATAACGTCCTCAAGAATCTAAAAATACCGCTAATATTGTGAAAGTTTAAAATGACTACAACAATTGCAACTTGTCGGGAAGGCTATTATTCATTGAACTTTGGGAAAATCACTGCGATTGTTGCTAATTATCAATCCGCACAATGAAACCACATACTGTATATCCGCACAATGAAACCACACACTGTATATCATTGGAATCCTTACACCAAGGGGACTCCATTAATATAATGTAAAATGCATTTATGCCCAATATCTTAGGCACAGGAACCCTTGAAAATGAAAAAAAGGCATTTGTAATGTTATATAAATGTAAATGTTGATGCTACCAATGGAGCCAGTGAGTTGTAGTTAGTTAGTTAGAATGATATTGATATTCGTATTGGTTTGATATAGATACATAGTCAAATATTATTCGTTTTATATATTGTTGTGTAATATTTTACCATATGAAATATCTAAAATTCTATCTATATATTTATGTATTGATCTTTTTATATACTTATTTATATTATTTTGTATAATCTATTTATTTATCTATTTATTATTTATTTATTTACTTGCTTACTTTACTCATTAATTCAGTAGTTCATTTGTTATTTATTTATATATTTATTTTTGGTATTTACTTATTTATTAAATGTCTTCTTTACTTTCTGGGACTGAAGGACAACCTATCAGTAATCAATTTCTGATCTATTAATGTCCTTGATTGCGAACCCCAATGAAGTTATCTTGTTTTGCCTTGATTATAGATTATCATAGACTATATAGATTTGTATCAATGTTGAAAATACTGTAAACACCATAAGAGGAGGAGTGTTTATATTCATTCTGTCAACATTTCACAGTTTATATATTTTTATCTCTCTGAATATTCATGTTCAGGATTACAATTTACAAAGGAAAACAAGCACCAACAGATACCAAATATACTCTGTCTAGTCAGAAACGTTTACTAAAGTGGATATCTCACGAGGGATTATACTGTATGTGATGGTCAACGTTTCTGTTGTCAACATTTCGTGAATCATTTTGTTCTGGCATATGAAACTAAACTGACGGTAGATTGAATGGAGCGACAACGTTACTTTAAACGTTTGCACCATAAGTAGTTGCTTGCTTTTGCCATTTTCGAGTAGTGTATTTTAGTTTGTCCCCTAGACTAACAAACAAGCCTTCCCGGACTTACTTCAATCTAAGAAAATGCCGACCCAGACCCCTTTCAAGCTAAATGTGTACATTATTTGAAAGAAGACTGTCCCGGCCGAAAGACAATTTCATCTAAGTAATAGGCTCGCTATCGCTCGCCCACTCAGAAAAAAATCAACACTTGAATGGGTTGAAGCGTCTGAGTATTGCTAAACTAGTGGTGTGAAACGTCTTAAACATCTCTAAACTAATTGAGCGAAACAGGGGAGGTTCAAAATAACCACCCCCGTACCAAATACGGTTAATCTGTTACAGGCAACTACGGTACATAACAAAACGCCGATGTACTGAAAGGGTTAAGACTTCGGTAACAGCAAAGGGGGTATCACATGGGCGATTTTTTTTCAGCCAATTTTTCCCGGTAATTGTGGTTTGGCATCTCTTTAACCCTTTCAAGATCCGACTACGTATTTATTGTCTGTTTTAACTATTTTTAGACGATTTTATTCAGATTAAGAATGGTGCATGGAAGTCAGAGGGTTAATTGGCGTAGCCTTTAGCCTTTTATATTCCCACAGATCCTTCCTAAGCTGTATATAGGCGTCTATTGATAGCCACAATATACTGTCGAATTGTGTCATAATCTTCGAAGGGTTAAGACGGGAACAAGCCAACTTCTCCCCAGCTTAACCCTTTCCGTACCGATTCCGTCCCTTTAACTAAATATATTCTGACTAATATTAAACGATATTATTCAGCTTAAAAAGGACCTCCAGCAACTAACAGACTTCGAACTTTCTCACTTAATCCCTTTTACGACAACAGATCCTTCTTAAACTGCACACAATCGTCTAAATATAGCTTGAACCTGTCTACGTATTGTGAAAAGCCCGATATCCTTCGGTAAACTGGGGGGGGGGGGGGGGCGGTAAGTAAAATTATAAAAAAAAAATATATATATATATGACGGATACATGCTTTGAATAAAATGTAATAGATGTCGCCGCCGGTACAGAAGGGGTTAACAGAGAATAAGAGACTAAAGCCGTTGTCACACGAGCGCTCTTTCCGTCAATTTTCCATGAGCAAGTTTTTTCTCGTATTATTTCGGGACATTTCCGCACTGGTATCGGTAACTAGACTGAAGGTAGATTATGTTAGGAGGCTGAATTCTGATAAAGTGTCATTTTTGAAGCTTCCAGACCATAATTGCCCGTAAATATTGCTCGAAAAAAGGCTCATGTGACTCCGGCTTAAACAGAGATACAAGTTTGTCTTCTCTGCCACCGCTTTGAAAGCAAGCCCATCTTGATCAAGGTAACTACTGATCCTGTTTAAGGGGAGGAAGACCGTTTTTCTGGACCCCCTTCTCCCTGATATTTAGCCCTACTAGTTTTGGGATTATAAGACGTTCGGCCCACTAGTTTGGCGATTTTAACACCTTTCGCCCAATTTCGTTGTCTATTTTAAGACCTTTCGTGCCATTTAGGTGTCGATTATTTCCTGGCGAGGGATAGCGAACCTGCAATTTTAAGAGGAACCGGCCTTCGGCCGGGAAATTTTCTACCGAAAAATGTACAAATTTATCTTGAAGGGGGGTCTAGGGGGTGTTTTTCTAAGCTTGATGGAGGTCTTGGGAGGAAACTGAAGAACAAAAATGAATAAATGAATTAATAGACCAAACACACGGCCAGTCTCCCCTTAAACTGTGCAAAATCGTCTAAATATAGCTAGAATACAATTTAAGATGACTTCGCCGGCACAGAAGGGGTTACAAGAATATACGAGTCTAAACAGAAGTATAAGTTTTCCTGTATGCCACTCTGGAGGCGAGTCCATCATGATCAGTTAAGCGGTGTTACTGAGGCCATCACAAGCTATCACCAGCTATCACACTTCACACTACGACTGCTCATAAAAACATTCCTCTAACTATATTTAGTGTGTGTCTGTGTGTGTCATTGTGTGTGTGTGTCAGTGTGTGTGTGTGTCAGTGTGTGTGTGTGTGTGTGTGTGTCAGTGTGTGTGTGTGTGTCAGTGTGTGTGTCAGTGTGTGTGTGTGTGTACAAAGGATATCAGATAACAACAGGTTTAGCAACCCCTCGAGGTTGTTTGCCCTCTAAATCATTGCTGCTACAAGTGTTCAACAGTGGTTTAGAGTGGGTAAAGCTCTGGAAAGGGAAGTACTGCCCCGAGACTAATGTCCACGGCAGGGTTAAGGGGGGTCACTTTTTGTTTTAACTTTCTCTCCTTTTATCTCATTCCCTGGCTTGTATCCATTCGGCCCCATTCAGCCAACTGTTTTAAGACGTTTATCCCCATCCAGGTGTCGATTTCTTCCTGGCGAGCGATAGCGAGCCAGCATTGTATGGAGAAATCCGGCTTCGCCGGAGACATATTTCTATCGAAAAATGTACAAATTTAGCTTGCTGTCAAAATAAAAATATAGATATGCTGGCTCTCTACCGCTCGCCAGGAAAATATTAACACCTGGATGGGGTAAACGTCTTAAAACAACAGGCTGAATGGGGCCAAATGGATACAAGCCAAAGAGAGAGGGAGAGAAAGAGAAAACAAGCGAGGTGGGCTCCCTTAAGAAATGTAATTGAGGGACAAATTAGGTTAATAACATCACACAAGTATAAATGATCCTTCGTGTATCTGGGGGGGGGGAATTATTTATAAACTCAGTTATCCTCGATGTATCTGAGGAAAAAAAAGTAATTAATTTGCAAAGGGAGAGAGAGAGAGAGATTTGATTTGATTTGATTGTTTTATTGAGAAAAGTACAAATGTTACACAAGTATCATATTAACATCATCTCAAAAGGGCGAAGAGAGAGAGAGAGAGAGAGAGAGAGAGAGAGAGAGAGAGAGAGAGAGAGAGAGAGAGAGAGAGAGAGAGAGAGAGGGAGGGGAGGGGTGTAGGTAGGTAGGTTGTGGTGGTGGCGAAGCAAGGGGTCAGATAAGCTTCATAAATGACATTAGTGATGAGGGAGGGTGACACCAGTGAGAGAGATAACAGTGAGAGAGAGAGAGAGAACTAAAGAGAGATGGAGAGAGAGATAGTAAGCTAGGGGAACCTCTCTCTCTCTCTCTCTCTCTCTCTCTCTCTCTCTCTCTCTCTCTCTCTCTCTCTCTCTCTCTCTCTTTCCTCTCACTCACTCACGCTCACTCCCACTCTCTCTCTCTCACCACAAACACACACTCACCCACACACCACAAACACACACACACACTTACTCTCTCTCACACATACACACACTTACTCTCTCTCACACATACACACACTTAATCTCTCTCACACATACACACACAGCCCGTAGCCTAGTAGGTAGAGCTCTCGTCTCACACACGAGGGGTCGGGGGTTCAATCCCCGGCCGGGCGGAGACAAATTGGGCTTGTCTCCTTTCATGTGTTAGCCTCAGTTCACCTAGCTGTAAATAGGTACCTGGAATAAGCGGACGACGTTGTGACATCCCATCTGGGGTTGGCAAAAATGGCACAAGGCGAGATGGGTATCATATGGTTCACCTAAGCTGATGGCTACCTAAGCCTTCGGGCGAGACGGTACCGTCTATAGTGAGAATGGTACCATACAGATCCACCCTAAGCCTTCGTTTCCAATGTCGCCAATTGGCTAAAATACAGACTACACACACATCCACAGCCATTCCAACAATACATAAAACACTTAACATGCATTTCACGCAATACATTCCTAGTTAAGGAGGCGCGATCATAATGAGCTTAGCTCGCATTGCGTGGATTCCCCTTGACGAACAAGTAACTGAGTAATACACATACACATACACATACACACACACACACACACACACAAACACAGTTTCACTCACACACATTCACTCACTTCACACACTCGCTTTCTCTCTCTCTCTCTCTCTCTCTCTCTCTCTTTCTCTCTCTCTTTCTTGCACTCTCTTTCTCGCACTCACTCTCTCATTCTCACTATCTCTCTTATCCTTCTCTCTCTCTCTCTCTCTCTCTCTCTCTCTCTCTCTCTCTCTCTCTCTCTCTCTCCTGCCACGGACATTAGTTCCAGGGCAGTAGTTCCCTTTCCAATGTTCCCTTACCCACTCTAAACCACTGTTTGGACACTTGATCCTCAGTGTTTTGGAGTACAAGCAGCCTAGAAGGGTCACTAGACCTGTTGTTGCTTGATTTCCTTTGTACTCCTTTGTACTCCTTTGTACACTCTCTCTCTCTCTCTCTCTCTCTCTCTCTCTCTCTCTCTCTCTCTCTCACACACACACATAGGAAATCCATAGCTACCATCGACATCCGATCTTTGGCAACTTTTATCAGGGCCAAAATTTAAACCCAATCTCCCTAAGCTGCCTGATTCTACCCAGAGAGAGAGAGAGAGAGAGAGAGAGAGAGAGAGAGAGAGAGAGAGAGAGAGAGAGAGTGAATGAGTGTGTGTGTCCGTGGGTTCATGGGTGCAAATTTCGTAATATCTGTAGGTTTAAGTGTAACAGTAGATTGAACGGACAATTTAAGTGTAGACACATTACTTTGAAAACTGTTTATTTGTACCACCTGTGTTATAATTATGTGTTCATGTGTACAGTGTACGTGTATGTCACCTTCAGGTCATGCATCCTTCATCTTTCACACCCAATTTGTTTTATATTTGTATGAAGGAAACAAAAGGTAAGGCTGCCTGTAGCAAGTGTCCACCCCCACCCCCACCCCCCTCCTCCCCTCTGAAGTTGAAAGAATGAAAGAAAGCTAAATTGTATATGCGTTTAAGTCAAAATGTCTGTATACACGGAGCTTGAAGCAGTCTAACTCATATGAAAGACTGATTGAGGAAGAGATTCCAGGGTTTACTTGTTGAGTAGATAAAAGACTGAGAAATTGGTTCACTCCTGGGTTAGAGATTTGGACAGGATAGGGATAGGAATGTGTTGAAATGCGGGTGCCCCAGGATGTATACACTGAGAAAATGGTCCGAGGGGGGTCTTTTTAAAGATCCCCTGTTTCGCTTCATTAGCTTTGAATTTTTCAGACGTTTCACCATATTAGTTTGACGATAATAAGACGCATCGCCTCATTCTGGTGTCGGGTTTTTTCGTAGCGAGCAATAGCGAGCCTATTTTTAAAAGCAATCGGCCTTGGACCGAGACATTTTTTTATCGAAAAATGTGTAAATTAAGCTCAAATCGTGGATAAATAGCCTTATGTTTTCAAATTTCAGTCTTCTGCGTTATAATTCTTTTCATACTCTAGTCGTGGGTATTTTGTCCTCAAAATGCATTACTCTGATATATTTTGTCATACTCTGGTCGTCGATAAATTGTCGTATATCCTCAATGTTCAGTACTTTTGTGTGGTATATTTTTTGTTTTTGTCATGCTCAAGTCGTGGATATATGTTCATGAATCCTCAAATTTCCGTGGGTGGTGTGGTAGCCTTCCCCGAGCGTCGTATTGGGGGCGAGTTATGTATGTAAATTGGGTTTGTTCAAGGAGTGTCCATTTTTGATGAGGTGTCCAGGCTCATGGTATTTAAGGAGGGGTAGGGTGGCGTGGGAGTGGGAGGGGAGGGGGTGCTTTTTAGGGGTTGTGTGGGTGGAGGGGAGGGGCGGTTTATAGGGTTAAGGTGGGGGTAGGTGGAGGGGGGCGGTTTATAGGGTTAGGGTGGTGTGTGTGGGTGGGTGGAGGGGAGCGTGTTTTATAGGGTTAAGAAGGGGGTGGGTGGCGTGTGGGTGGGAGAAGGGGAGGTGGTGTTCTATATAGAGGATGTGTGGGTGGGTGGGTGGAGGGGGGCGCTTTATAGGGTTAAGGTGCGGGTAGGGTGTGTGTGGGTGGGTGGAAGGGGGCGGTTTATAGGGTTAGGGTGCGGGTAGGGTGTGTGTGGCTGGGTGGACGGGGGCGTGTTTTATAGGGTTAATAAGGGGGTGGGTGGCGTGTGGGTGGGAGAAGGGAAGGCGGTATTCTATATAGAGGATGTGTGGTTGGGTGGAGGGGGCTTTTATAGGGTTAAGGTGCGGGTAGGGTGTGTGTGGGTGGGCGGAGGGGGCTTTTATAGGGTTTAGATGGGGGAGGTAGGGAGGGTGTATGATTGGAATGTCTCTATATGTATTGGTGGGTTTGTCTTGGAATGTTTGTGTGTTTGTTTATGGGTCTGTTTATTTGTTTGTGAGTGTTGGATGGGTTGTGTGTATGTGAGATTGTGTGGTTTATTTGGGTTTGTAAGTTAAAATGTGTTTGTATGTGAAGTGTGGGTTTGTTGTGTTTGTGTTGTTTTGTGTACTGGTATATGTGTGTTTGTCTGTGAGTGTGTGTGTGTGTGTGCGCGTGCGTGCGTGCGTTTGTGTGTGCGTGCGTTTGTGTGTCTTCATAACATACTCTACCCCCTCCCATATTTCCCTCCCATTATGTAACTATCAATTATAAACAAAAACAGTGGCATAAAGCGCATCACAATCCAGATACCAGATACCCTATTTAACACTCCCCTAAACAATGTTCTCGCCTCAGGATCCCCGACTGACTAGGCTTATGGCAGAGAATGGCATGTAGTTCCACAGATAGCACAGAAATATATAATCATTCGTAGTGAAATCTAATATGTCTTTATATATCTGTTTATGCTATGTTGGAGTGGTGTGTGTTTCTTAATATTAGCCTTTCTATGCTACGGTACGCTGTTTTGTGCTATTTCCAGCCTTTTTCATGTTATTTTATGCAGTTTTATTTGGTTATACATTTTATACATACAATAATGGAATACAGAAAATCAATTTTCATGACAATAATCCATCAACCTAATGGTGTTCTCCATTCAAGAAAAAAACTATTACAGCTGGACTTAAACTGTTGTGGATTGAAAGTTGGTGGAAATGTACTTTGAGGAAGTGAGTTGCAAAGAGATGTGGTTCGGGGTATAGATAAATTTTGATAAGCAGATATTCTGCAATGTGAAGTAGTGATTGTTAAGTCATGAGCGCTAACATATGCGAAGAGGTGGCACAATTGCAGCTAGTTTAACTGAACACTTACCTTAAAAGTATCTGTAAAACATTGCAAGGTATGCAACATTTGTTCGTGTATATAAATGGGGAAACAATCAAGTTAATAATTGGGTTATAAATAATTCTAATTGCCTGTTTTGTATTTTATTTACGTGTTTCAATGCCACCTCTCCACATCCACTGAAACAAAGGCGAGCAATACTCAAGCTGAGAAGTCAGTCAGTCAGTCAGTCAGTCAGTGGCCTAACCCACACTCCCTTAAAAGGGTAGGGAGGATAAAAAAAAACTAAAACAAAACATTACTGGGCCCCCGGCAGCCAAATGGCCCAGCTCCGAGGCTTGCTGATTCAGTAGTGAGAGTAAATTCTGGAGGTAGGACTCCCAGTCACAACTTCCAGGGGCTATCTGCGCCACAAAAGTGACGGGCGATGGGGTCGCCACATCCCTACGCCTAAAAGAGAGCTGAGAACTCACATGACTTACATGTTATGGCTAGCTGCTGGTCAGTGATGAATTCACGAACACCGTAAAGCAACCCAAGCTTCTTTGAGAAATGTTTACCAATGATTCTAACGTGGTTCAATCTCACTTTATCCTATGCTGAACATTGGTTTCATCATATTTTGTTCATGCCGATTTTTCCTGAAGGTAATATGGCGGACGGGGATTACATATTATGCCAGTAAGGAGGTGTCACACAAGCACATTTTCCATCAAATGTTACAGGCACTTGTAGTCTGGCAACTTCATTATTTACTTTTTAGCAGAATTCCGCCTTCTAACACACTCTACCTTCAGTCTAGTTTCCGATTCCGATGCGAAAGTGCCTCAAAACAGTACAAGAAATAATTGCTCATAGAAAATTGCCGGAAAAGGTGCTCGTGTGTCACTGGTTTTATTCTGGAAGATTAAGCTCAGTTGATATGATTTCTGCATAACTTCTGGGTGATGGCTTCGTGCGCGAATTCGAAGCCTCTTAACTGCAGGGTGAAATTGTACGGTAAACTCTCGCAAGCTAACACTAGGCCGACACATAGTAGACAAACATCCTCAACCATCTTCCGTTTTCTCTCTTATACCATCTCTTTCCCTTCTTCTGAAATGATTCCTTCTAACCTTAAACATTGCTTCCTCTCTCTCTCTCTCTCTCTCTCTCTCTCTCTCTCTCTCTCTCTCTCTCTCTCTCTCTCTCTCTCTCTCTCTCTCTCTCTCTCTCTCTCTCTCTCTCTCTCTCTCTCTCTCTCGCTCGTATCAGGACTCTTCCGGTTGGCTTCCCCCGGATTTGTCAAAGTGGATTTTATTGATGATATTATAGCGAAGCCCCTCGGGTAGTAGTGGTGGGCCTCTGTTGTGGTGGTGGTGGTGGTATGTTATGGTGGTGGTGGTGGTGGTATAGTATGGTGGTGGTGGTGGTATGTTATGGTGGTGGTGGTGGTATGTTATTGTGGTGGTGGTGGTATGTTATGGTGGTGGTGGTGGTGATGATGTTGGTACCTTCTTAGTGGTGGTGGTGGTCCTCTGTTGTGGCGAAGGTGGTGGTGGTAGTATATAGTTGTTGTTGTGGTGATGGTGGGGATAGTGGTTGTATGTTGTGGTAGTAATAGTGGTCTTGTATTGTTGTTGTGGTGATGGTGGTCTTATGGTGGTGGTTCTAAGTTGTAGTGGTGGTGGTGGTAGAGGGGTTCTCTGTTGTTGTTGTAGTGGTGGTTGGTGGGAAGGGATCTCTGGTATAGTGATAGTAGTGGCTTGTTTTACTTTGGTACCTATATTTAACTTTCCTTCTACAGTCCACTATGTTCCTTTGTTACCTCCATCAAAGTTAACAAAGAATTCTAAAGCATGATTCGACAAAGATCTCTATGGAGAGTATTACATGAAGGAAAGGGAAGAGGTGGGGGTTGGTGAGGGTTTTAAGATACTGTAAACCATAGGGATCTTGGAGCAATAACAAGAGTACTAGTACCACAACCAGTGACGGTGGCAGAAGTAGACTACGAGGCAGCAGTGGCAGAGGGTCGCATAGGAAGGAGACTGGATTGAAGTTGCATGGTGTAGAATAGTAGTATCTGATGCTTGTGAAATTTAGTATGTGTACAATATTAAATATATGGTAGTGGTGGTGGAGGTGGTGATGGTAGTAGTAGTAACATGAAATGTAGGAAAAATATTAAAAAAAAAAAAAAAAAAAAAAAAAAAAAAAATAGTACTAGTAGTAGTAGTAGTAGTAGTAGTTTAAGCGCTGGTGGGAGCAAATATCAGAAGTAGGCCCAGAAATAGGATACCATCCAAACATCAGTAAGTCTATTCTAATAGTAAACCCAGAACATTATGCAAATGCCATAGAAGCTTTCAACGGTAGCGAAGTGGTCGTAACAAAAGATGGACAGCATCATCTCGGGGTGGTGATTGGCACGGAAGAGTTCAAGAAGCAATACATAGAGGAGAAGGTCAGGGAGTGGGTAAAAGAAATTGAAAAACTGGACAAAATTGCCAAGACGGAACCACAGGCTGCGTATTCGGCATTCACACATGGGGTCAAACATTGCTGGACCTACTTGTTGAGTACCGTTCTAAACGTGAGTCCACAACTTCAACCCCTAGAATATGCCATCAGAAACAAACTCATCCCAGCGTGGGTAAAGTCCCACACCCCAAGTGCTACAGAGAGGGAGTTGCTTGCTCTTCCTACTAGGTTGGGAGGACTTGGAATCATCAATCCTGTGAGGAGGGCGACAACAAAACACCAGAACTTGGTAAAGATAAAGGATCTCTCAATGAATGCATCGTAGCGCAAGATTCTGACAGTTAAGTGGACTAGGCGGACATTTACTACATCAGAAAAAAACATCACATCAGAGAGGCATAACTCACAGAAAAATAACCTGGAACAATTGATGCAACAACTTTCCCGGAGACTAGTAAGAAAAATACAAATAACACAAGAAACGGGTGCTTCAAATTGGCTGACAACACTACCAATCAAGGCAAAAGGCTTCAATCTCAACAAACAAGATTTTATTGATGCCATTGCACTGAGGTATGGTTGGCTGATTGAAGGACTCCCCGATCAATGTGGTTGTGGAGTCAACAACGATGCAGACCACTGCATGATATGTAAGAAGGGAGGGTTAATCAGCATCAGGCACGATGAAGTGAGAGACGTAACGGCGAACATGCTCAGGTGTGTCGTGATGTGGTGTGCGAACCATCAATCATTCCGTTGGATGGAGAGATCTTGCAGCACAGGACAGCCAATACATCCAATGAAGCACAAGTGGACGTTAGTGCAAGAGGTTTTTGGACAAGAGGACAGTGAACATTCTTCGATATAAGAATATTCAACCAAATAGTCCCTAGCTATAGCGAGCTGTCTCTGGAGGCTGCACACAAGAGGAATGAACAAGAGAAGGTCAGGGCATATAGGGAAAGGATCCTAAATATCGAACAAGGCAGCTTTACCCCACTAGTCTTCACCACATATGGAGGGATGGGACCCAGGGCCCAGTGCTTCTATTCAAGGCTTGCAGAGATCATCACAGAGAAGAAGCAACAGCCCAGGAGCTAAGTTGTAGCCTGGATGAGGTGCCGCCTATCTTTCTCGTTGTTCAGATCAGCACTACTATGTCTGCGGGGAACAAGACCAGCACCACAACCAGCGACAGTGGCAGACATGGGGTACGAGGCAGCGGTAGCAGAAAGTCGCATAAAGAGGCGACTGGATTGAAGTTGCATGGTGTAGAGTATAGTAAAATAGTAGGAATAGAGTAATATCTGATGTTCGTAAAATGTAATGAATGTACAATATTTAATACAAATAAAAGTAAAAACAAAAATATTCCACGATATGAGTGCAAACCCCGGAATAGGAAGCAGCGGTATGACTACCAATGTATGTGCATTGATGACTTCCGACCTTGTTTATGGTCCAAAGGGGGGATGCATAGGCTGAGTGATGTACCAGTAGTAGTAGTAGTAGTAGTAGTAATATATGTTAAAATTCCTGGACTGTGAGAGGAAAAGGAAGATGGCTTACACAATTAGTTCCAAAGTTCTGTGTTTGGATAAATATTGTTCACGCTTGAGTTAGAGAGCTAAATATAATAGCTGTGCGTGAATGCTTGTGCGAAAGTAGGCATTTAAACTCCCCTAAACTTTATATATTTTCTCGGAAGATGATAGCACCGCCTCGTTATACCAAACGTATAAGAAATTCCGCACATTTTACAATTAAAGCGTGCTCTTAACAATCACATAAAAAGAAGCAAACACTTTTCCTTCTTTATAACGCCCAGGCAATGGATTGTACAGTCACTCATAAAAGTTTGTGGACCCTTTACAGTGTTTAGTATGCAAGTATATGGATAGTGAAGATTTGTTCATGCAGTTATATACTGTATACATTAAGCAAACATGTCAGTTAAAGAATATACAGTATAGGAATTTACATACATAAATATATTCCAACGGCTGTGTTTACAATTACTAAAACCAAAAGAGGCCCTTGCTATTTATTAATGTTTCATTTTATTTGTTTGTATTATATTTTATTTTATATTTTATTTATTTTGTTTTATTTTATGTTTATCTTTTGTGTTGGTGTGTGTGTTTGTATATTCAGTGTTTCATGCAGCCCTCCCCGAAGTATGTTGATTGCCAAGCATTCTTTGTTATCAGCAACTAGTGTTGTATCTGATTCTCTCCGGTGTCCGTGAAGGTACTGGACACTTGCATTTTTATCCATTTACTCACCAGGACACTATAACCTACAGACCAGCGGCAGTTTTTTTAGTTTGAAGGAAATCTGGGAAGGCGTTTTGTTAGCCTAGGGGACAAACTAAAATTAGTTAGTGTCTCGAAAATGGCAAAAACAACCAAAATCCTTAATATTGATTAAGCAAAATATAACCCACAATACGTTGGACCAGATGGTGTTAAGCGAATTTAATCTCTATATAATATGTCGCAGTTACTTTTTATTCTCCGCATTCTAACCTAACCGAACTTGCAAGAAAAATGCAACTTTATCACCATAATTATTGCCTAACTGTGTCAAAAATTAAGTTTCAGATTCTATAGATGGTTGAAACAGAAATTAAAACTAAATATCTGAGTACATGTTATGTACAATCGCGGTCATTAATTCAGATACATTTTAATGACTCGAAAAAATTAAAGGAACCTCAGAAATACAAATAATTATTAGATCAATTATTATTTAGAAGTTTCAATTCAACCCGAGAAAGCTTCGAAAATATATTCAAATCCAATTCAAATAGTGTTATTGCCAAAAATGTACATGTTACACATTACTTATAATATACATTTAAGTCATAATTACATAAAACCATTTATGGCAATGAGGACTGGATACCCAATGGTAAATTATGTCCTAGTTTTGTCTTCCCCATGCTATATTACAACAGTGGTGAAACGTGAAAAGTGCAGTTGCAAGAAAATTATAAAAACAAAAATATATACAAAATAACTAACAAACATGAAACAAAAATAATAATATATAATCAAATCGGCATTAAAAACCGCGACTGTATTTGACAGTACTACAGTATGTCTAGTAATTCCCTAAGGCTTAAACCCTTGACAATAAGTGGCCTAGCCTCAGATGCAGTGAATTGTTTAATTTACGTCAAAACATAACAAAACTAAATTAAAAATTACGTCATTTGACAGAAAGGAATAATAACACTGCTGATTATATTAGTATCAGATTATCAACGTGTTATATCCCTTTGACAACATATTACGTGTATATCACTGTACTCGATCTGAAGACTGGGATTAACATTTCGATAACAATATAATTATGGGATTAACATTTCGATAAAATTATCATATTTAGCTATTTGTCCGTTACAGCATAAAACAAGATGTAAAATATATGATGGAGGGTTAAAAATAAGTTACTTTAGTATTTGGTGGGGTACCCTGACTATATACCTAAATGGTGATATAACCAAGCTGTAGTGAGGTTGTGAGGCTGTGTTTGTTTACATTGATCATCCCTCAATGGTCACCGCCTCATCAACTGGTCACTACTGGAGCACACCTAACTCTTGCTTACTACATGCTTGGCCTTGTACTCTACATAAACTACTGGAGCACACCTAACTCTTGCTTACTACATGCTTTGCCTTGTACTCTACATAAACTACTGGAGCACACCTAACTCTTGCTTACTACATGCTTTGCCTTGTACTCTACATAAACTACTGGAGCACACCTAACTCTTGCTTACTACATGCTTTGCCTTGTACTCTACATATAAACTACTGGAGCACACCTAACTCTTGCTTACTACATGCTTTGCCTTGTACTCTACATATAAACTACTGGAGCACACCTAACTCTTGCTTACTACATGCTTTGCCTTGTACTCTACATATAAACTACTGGAGCACACCTAACTCTTGCTTACTACATGCTTTGCCTTGTACTCTACATATAAACTACTGGAGCACACCTAACTCTTGCTTACTACATGCTTTGCCTTGTACTCTACATATAAACTACTGGAGCACACCTAACTCTTGCTTACTACATGCTTGGCCTTGTACTCTACATAAACTACTGGAGCACACCTAACTCTTGCTTACTACATGCTTTGCCTTGTACTCTACATAAACTACTGGAGCACACCTAACTCTTGCTTACTACATGCTTTGCCTTGTACTCTACATAAACTACTGGAGCACACCTAACTCTTGCTTACTACATGCTTGGCCTTGTACTCTACATAAACTGGTCTTCGGAGAGCTTAGTAAATTAGTAACTGTCATTTATGCATGTGTGTGTGACTACTGTGTGTGTGTGTGTGTGTGTGTGCTTGTGTGTGTGTGTGTGTGTGTGTGTGCGTGTTGGGACTCTTGGTGTGCGGCTCATGGACTACATATTGATATTGTGCGAGGATTGTTCAGGTAAAAAGGTACGTGGGTCAATGGGTATATACTAGATCAGAAGAACGAATTGAAGCAGATACGTAATGTTTGGTCATCCTAGTTTTGAAAGTAGGCTTATCAACTACATGAGATGGGAGATGATTCCACTCAAGGGTGCTATTGGAGGAATGAATATCTGAAATATGTTAGTGTTTGTCTGGTAAGTGTGGTATTATGGATTGTGGTTGCCTGTATTTATGTTGTTGTATTTATGTTGTTGTTGTATTTATGTTGTTGTTGTTGTTGTATTTATGTGTTTTTTTTTTTTTTTTTTTTTTTTTCTATGTGATTGAGGGAGGCAAAAGGCATAACTGCCTATAGCGAGTGCCTCCCCCATAGTTGAAAGAGTGACAGGGCCAAAATCAAGGGACGTTCGAGCCAAAATGCCTGGACACACGGAGTTTGAAGCAATTTAAGTCATAGGAAGAGGGAAAGACTGATTCTGGGAGAGAGTTCCAGAGCTCAGCTGTTGAGTAGAAGAAAGTTTGAGAGTAACGTTTCACTCTTGGGTTGGAGAGTTGCACAGAGTAGGGGTGGGATTGAGTTGCAAGGCGGGTACCACGTGCCCTACGTAAAGGAGGTGGTATGCACTGGGATAGCTCTGAGGAACACTGATTATTATAGTAGCGATAGAATAGCGAGAGAGATGCAACATTGCGGCGGAGAGAGAGAGATTGCAGAGAGTTGGTGAGTGGACGGGAGTTAATGATACGAAAGGCCTTCCTTTCAACTTTGTCTAGGAGAGCAGTGTGAGAGGAACCTCCCCACACATGTGAACAATACTCAATACAAGGGCGCACTATGCCCCTGTACGGAGCAAGAAGCTGTGCAGGGGAAAAGAACCCCCTAAGGCGGTTGAGCACACCCAGCTTCTGGGAGGCTGCCTTAGCAAGACTGGTAATATGGTCCTTCCAAATGAGAGCAGAAGAAAAAGAGACACCAAGAATATTGAGAGAAGATGAAGGGTTGATTTTTGTATTGTTGAAGAATAAGGGATAGTCCGCTGGGAGATCCTGACGGGTAGATAGATGGAGAAATTGGGTTTTGGAAGCATTAAAGTTAACAAGGTTTTCTCTGCCCCAATTGGAAATAGTATTTAGATCAGAATTTAAGAGTTCTATGGCTTCATTACGTTTTTCGTTGAGGGATTGCTGGCTGGGGCATTCTGAAAAACTAATGGAGTAGTGCAAGATTGAGTCGTCTGCGTATGAATGGATGGGAATTAAGGTACAGTTAAGGAGATCATTTATAAAAATTAGAAAGAGAATAGGAGATAGGACAGAGCCCTGAGGAACACTGGAGTTTATAGGGTGAGGAAGTGAACAATGGCCGTCCACAACCGCGGCTATGGAACGGCCGGAAAGGAAATTAGAGACAAAGGCACAGATGGAGGGATAGAAACCGAAGGAGGGTAGTTTAGAAATTAAAGATTTATGCCAGACTCTATCGAAGGCTTTCGATATGTCTAGTGCAATAGAAAAAGTCTCACCGAAGTCCCGAAAGGAGGATGACCAAGAGTTAGTAAGATATGAAAGAAGATCACCAGTAGAGCGACCCTTAAGGAAGCCATACTGGCGATCTGAGAGCAGATTATGAGAAGAGAAATGCTTAAGAAATTTGGAAGCAAGAATAGTTTCAAAATTTTAGAAAGACAAGAGATAAGAGCAATTGGACGATAGTTGGAGGGTTGAGAGCGGTCACCCTTCTTTGGGACAGGTTGAATGTGAGCAAACTTCCAGCATGAAGGGAAGACGTTAGAGGATAGACAGAGACGAAAGAGTTTGCCTAGGCAGGGAGTCAGCATGGAAGCACAGTTTTTGAGAACAACAGGAGGAACACCGTCCGGACCGTACGCCTTATTAGTGTTAAGCCCAGAGAGGGTAGAAAGTACATCTTTAGAAGAGATTAGGATATTAGGCATAAGTAAGAGAGAGGAGGGCGGAGAGGGAGGAATAGCACCGGAATCATCCAAGGTGGAGTTTCTAGCAAAAGTTTGAGCGAAGAGTTTAGCTTTGTCAGAGGAAGAAGTGATGGTTGTGCCATCAGAGTGGGAAAGGGGAGGGAAAGACGAGGAAGAGAAATTGTTGGAGAGGTTTTTGGCTAGATGCCAGAAAGCTTGGGAAGAGCTAGAGTTGGATAGTTCAGTGCATTTATTATTGATGAAAGAGTGTTTGGCAAGTCGAAGAACAGATTTGGCTTGATTCCGGGCAGAAACATATGAAGAATGAGAGTCTTGAGTTTTAAGGCGTCGGTACCGTTTGAATGCTTCCTCCTTATTGCGGACAGCAGTAGAACAGGCGTGAGTAAACCAAGATTTTTTAGCATTAGTCTGAGAGAAAGAGAATGGAATGTATGCTTCCATGCCCGATAGGATTACCTCGGTAATGCGTTCAGCACTCTCCGAGGGTCCTCGGCCATGGAAGCAGAAATCATTCCATGGGAAATCAAAGAAGTACTGCCGAAGAGCCTCCCAGTCGGCAGCGCCAAAGTGCCACAAGCGCCGCCGGCTAGGAGGATCGGGTGGCTGTACTGGAGAGATAGGACAGGTGACAGAGATAAGTTTATGGTCGGAGGAGCCCAAAGGAGAGAAAAGATCGACAGTATAAGAAGAAGGGTTAGAAGTTAGAAACAGGTCAAGAATGTTGGGCCGATCTCCGATGCGATCCGGGATACAGGTGGGTTGCTGAACTAACTGCTCTAGGTCATTTAGGATAGAAAAGACGTAGGCTTGTTCACCAGGTGGATCAGTAGTGTGAGAGGAGAGCCAATGGCGGTGGTGAACGTTGAAATCTCCTAAGATGGAGATTTCTGAGAAAGGAGAAATGGATAGAATGTGTTCCACTGTAGAGTTTAGATAGTCAAAGAATTTGGGAAAGTTGGTAGAGTTAGGGGAAAGATAGACAGCACAGAAATATTTAGTAAGAGAATGACAGGAAAGTTTGAGCCATAAAGTTGAGAATTCAGAGGAGTCGAAATCGGGAACACGAGAGCAAGTGAGTTTGTTGTGCACATATGCACAACATCCGCCTTTGGCTTTGAAACTAGGATAGAGAAAGTAGGAGGAAACAGAGAAGGGGTTGCTGGATGTTGCTACAGACACCTGAGTTTCGGTGAGGAAGAGAAGATCAGGTTTGTAGGAGGAGAGATGGTGCTCAACAGAGTGAAAGTTAGAGGAAAGTCCGCGAATGTTGCAGAAATTAATAGAAAGAGTAACAGGCCGAGGTCCAGGTAATTGTGTGGGGTCGTCAGGGGATGGTCGGTCGGGTGAGGGGGCATTTATGGTCCCCCCCCTGGGGACTCCGATTTGTATTTATGTTGTTGTTGTTGTTGTATTTATGTTGTTGTTGTTGTATTTATGTTGTTGTTGTGAGTATGTAGGTCCCAAACGGTGTCGCAGTATTTCAAGTGTGGCCCAACTAGTGTTTTGAAAGCCAGAATGTTGATGTTTGTGTTGCACCAGCTAAGGTTCCTCCACAGTAACCCCAGGATCTGTAGTTTAGTAGATTTGTGAGGAATATCAGTGACCCTTTTATAACTTTGTTGATGGTGTAGTCAAGACTAATAGTATATAGTATTGGTCTTGGGTGTAATGGTGTAATGGTGTAATTGTTAGAGCGTGTAAGTTCTGTATGTGATATCCTGGGTTCGAATCCTGGGGGAAGCACATGTTTTCATTAATATCGTTTGAGGTGTTAATGGTGTTAAGGGGAGATTTCCACTTAAGGGATTTTTTTCTTTACCTCCTTCTCCCTCATGTTTAGCCCCATTGCTTTTGAGATTTTAAGACGTTCGCCCCATTAGTTTGGCGATTTTAAGAACTTTCACCCAATTTATGTCACTTAAGACCTTTCATCCCATTTAGGTGTCGATTTTTTCCTGGCGAGCGATAGCGAGCCTGCAATTTAAGAGGAATCCACCTTCGGCCGGGACATATTTTTACCGAAAAATGTACACATTTATCTTGAAAGGGGGTCAAGGGGGTGTAATTTCAAGCTTGATGGAAGTCTAGGAAACACACTAAAAACCTCCCCTAAAGCACGATGTTAAAAATAACGTCAATAGGCTGTAGTAATATTATATGGTATGATATTGTAAACCCTACTTGTGACACAACTCACCCTTTCAGTACCAGTGCCGTCCTTTGAACTTTATTCTAGCTAATATTAGTCTATTTTAATTAGGTTTGAGGAAGAACTCCAGCAGTTAACAGGCTTCGAACTATCTCACTTGATCCTTATTGCTACCACATATCCTTAAGGGGGGGTTTTTAGTTTGATTCCTATTCCTCCAGCAATCTTAAAATGTCACCCCCTTGACCCCCTTTCAAGATAAATTTGGACATTATCCCGGCCGAAGGCCGATTACTCTTAAATTACAGGCTCGCTATCGGTCGCCAGCATAAAATCGACACCTAAATGGCACGAAAGGTCTTAAAATTGACAGAATGGGGCAGACATTCTAAAATAAACAAACTAATGGGGCAAACGTCTTAAAATCTCAAAAGCAACGGGGCTAGACATGAGGGAGAAAGAGGTCAAGAAAAAAGTCCCTCAAGTGGAAATCTCCCCTTAAACTGCACAAAGTGGTCTAAATACACATAGCATATATTACAAACGACGTCACTGGTACATAAGGGGTTAAGGGGGTTACCTGTTTTTTGTTATTTCTGTCCTTTTCTATCTTTTTCTGGCTTGTATCCATTTGGCCCCATTCAGCCAACTATTTTAAGACGTTTATCCCCATCTAGGTGTCGATTTCATCCTGGCGAGTGATAGCGAGCCAGCATTATATTAAGAAATCCGGCTTCGCCGGAGAAATTTTTCTGTCGAAAAATGTACAAATTTAGCCTGCTGTCTAACAAAAATAAAAAATATGCTGGCTCGCTACCGCTCACCAGTAAGAAATTGACACCTGGATGGGGATAAACGTCTTAAAACAGTAGGCTGAATGGGGCCAAATGGATACAAGCCAGAGAAAGATAGAAAAGGACAGAACAAAAACAGGTCACCCCCCCTTAAAGCTTTGCATGTAACACCAGGAGTGGAGGAGCATCTGTCCACATCTTTTCAGGTCATTGTGTTTGTCACTGACAAGTTTATCCTTCACTGTTTATCATAGTTTGTATTTCTTCTTAGAATTACGTTTCTATTATAAGTGTGTTTGTAATCATTGTGTTTGTTATAATTGTATTTCTGATAAGTGTGTTTGTATTAAGTATGTTTCTAATAAGTGAGTTGGTTATAAGGGTTTCTTATAAGTGTGTTTGTTATAAGATTTTGTTATTATCCCCGGACTGCCACATGTGTTTGTTAATTTCATTAATCGAGTTTAGGAGTAAAGTTGGTTGGTGGAGAGAACATAATAATTAGTGTATATGTTATAAGTGTTTTTGTAATAATTGTGTTTGTACTAAGTGTGTTTGTTTCTCCCCCCAGCCGTTTGAGCCACAACCACCTCCGCCACATCCCTGACGGTCTCCTGGCAGCCACACCTCAGCTCACCAGGCTGTGAGTACAATATTCACTTCTGTATCCGTGGGCCACAATACATCATTTATTGTATTCATTGTATGTATGTATTGACTCAGGCACATACCCCATAGCTGGGGGTGACCGACTAGAGACAGCTCGAACAAAAACCACATTTGTAGTTTCAATTCTTAGGGCGAGGGAACGCGAAAGTGGTTCCAACTTTCGCGTTCCCTCACCCCTTACTCGTCTAGTAGGTGCGTTTTATAAGGTTGGGGGGGGGAGGGGGGAGTTTGTACACACCCATAAACGACGGTTAGATAAACGGTGCAAGCGGAACAAATTTCATATACTGTATATGCATGATTACCTTACCTTTTGATACCTTTTGATGTGTTCGCCACTCTTCTAGCGGCACCAAGGAGCGCGACGCCCCTCGTTATGGGTGGTGATTTGGTGCAGTAGACTGTTTGAAGCGACAGCTCGCTCCCTTGCGAGGATGGGCTCGTCTGGCACTTTTTGCAGTTCGACATCTAGGGCTCTCTTGAAGTTGTCTAACGAGATGTCCCTCATGTCTCTTACTCGCCGTGGGAGTTTGTTGAAGAGACGTGGGCCTCTGTGTGATAACCAGCCCTCTTGCAGAGAGCCCATAGCACCCCTGTTATTCATCCGGGGGATTTCGCAGCATTCCCAGCCTCTCCTATCACTGAATTTCATGACTATCGGAGTATGTAGGTTTGGTACTAAACCCTCTGCGATTTTCCACGTGTATATTATTAGGTAACGTTCTCTTCTACGTTCCAGTGAGTACAGATTCAGTGCTCTTAAACGCTCCCAATAGTGTAGATGTTTTATCGAACTTATATGCGAAGTGAAATTTCTTTGTACACTCTCTACGTCATTTATTTCACCTGCTTTGTATGGGGATGTTAATACGCTACAGTATTCAAGCCGCGGTAGCACTAGAGATTTGAAGAGCGTTATCATAGGCAATTTACCGCGTGTTTTAAAAGTACGCAGAATCCAACCCGTTAGACGTTTCGCAGCCGCCACTTTGACCTGGTTATGTACTTTGAAACCCATATTTTCAGACATTAATACCCTAAGGTCTTTCACACTGTCTTTCCGTTCTATTATGTGGTTAGATTCTGTTAAGTAATTTGTAATTTCTTTAACACCATTATTATCTCCGTACCGTATTAATTGGAATTTTTCCTCATTGAATTGCATGTTGTTTTCCCTGGTCCACTGGAACACTACATTCATGTCTTCCTGCAGTCGGCCCGTGTCCTCTTGTGTGTTTACTATCTTGCTTAATTTTGTGTCATCAGCAAAAGACGACACCGTACTGTGTCTGGTGTTGGTATCTATGTCGCAAATTAGTATGAGGAACAGAAGGGGCGCTAGCACTGTTCCTTGGGGCACTGAGCTTTTGACATCCGAAGGCTCAGATGTGACTTGGTTTACTGCTACTGATTGTTTTCGGTTTACGAGGAAATTGTATATCCACCGTCCGATTTTCCCAGTTATACCTTTTGCTTTCAGTTTGTGGGCTATTATACCATGGTCACATTTATCAAATGCCTTAGCAAAATCGGTGTAAATGACATCCACGTTTTTCTTTTCTTCTAGCGCTTTAAGAATTTTGTCATAGTGTTCCAAAAGTTGTGAGAGACATGATCTTCCCGCTTTGAACCCATGTTGACCAGTGTTGTGTAGTTCATTTGTCTCCATGAATGTTGAAATTTTGCTTCGCAGGACTCGCTCGAAAACTTTAATGATGTGAGAGGTTAGAGCTACCGGGCGGTAGTTTTTTGGTAGTGCTTTACTCCCTCCTTTATGCAGTGGGGCAATTATTGCGTTTTTCAAGCTATCTGGTATGTCACCAGTGTCTAGACTCCTTCTCCACATTATAGCCAGGGGTTTTGAGAGGTTTTCCTTACATTTCTTCATTTGGATCGAATTCCATGAGTCCGGGCCTGGTGCTGAGTGGGATGGCATGTTGGAAATGGCCTCTTCTATGTCTTTTGGACGAAATCAATATCCAGCATCTGAGGGGTTTCCGTGGGGAAGGTTTCCATGAAAAATATATTTTGGTCTCTGATGACTTTTGTTTCATCAGGCTCACTGAATGCCATTTCATACTGCCTGCTTAACCCGGCAAGCGCGATAGGCCTCACGGAAGGCTTCCTATAGGGAACGCGATAGGCCTCACGGAAGCAGGACCATAAAAAAAGCCTTCCAAAAAAAAAAAGGGCCTATCAAAACAAAGGATTTTGTCTCTAGGTGAGATAATTCCCCTCTAGTACTCATCCATGTGTTTCTCACCCCTCCCCCTCCCCTCCTTCCCCACCTTATTCCCCCCTCCCCCCCTCCTCAATTATCACCTATTTATCCACTTATTATCATCATTTATCGGTTATTTTTCTCTCCCGCGATAATGTAGCACAAGTGGGTTGCATAAAAGATCGTTATGCAACACCCAGACACCGGCACACACCGCCCCGGCTCGTCTCAGTTGACTCCCAGACAGCGAGAGGGGAGGGCTGCCTGTGTCTCTCTCTCGCCTGAGATTATGACCGGGTGGCCAATATCTTCGTTTTTCACCACCCAAATGCTTTTCCCACTTATTTTAGCACTCTTGAAGGTTCATATATACATCATATATGTAAAATAAAAGCATACCGAAAACAAATAATGGTTTATATTGTAAATATAACGAATTCTGTCAGAATCCAGGGCTAGAAATGCACAAATAACTACCCTAGCACCTAGGTCTATATCGCGCTTGTCAGGTTAAGAGTTCGCTCATTTCCTTTTTGTCCCCTGTGAAAGAGCCGTCCCCTTTGCTCAGTGGGCCGATGATTGATGTTGTTTTAGCCTTTTGTTTGGCGTATGAAAAGAAGTATTTGGAATTTTCCTTTATACCTGCAATAGCTTTCCTCTCCTCTTCCATATATTGTAGTTCATATGATATTCTTAGCCTTTGTTCAATTTCCACAATTTCTCTATCTATTTCGACCTTTTGCCTATCCTGTAGATTTTGATGTGTGCATCTTTGTGTGAGTAATTTTCTTCTTCTGTACAGCCTCCTCCTTTCCCGATCTTGTTTGCTTCTTCGTTTTGTTTGTCTTGCAGGTATATGGTGGCTACAGATTTGGTCATGGTTTCTGTTATTAAGACTAGACATTCTGCTGGTGTCAGGTTATCCATTAAATCTTCCCAGTCTATTTCCTCCATTTCTTGATTTACCTCTTCCCACCTAATGTTTTTGTTATTGAAGTTAAATTTACTGAAGGGGCCGGTTTTTGTTCTCGATTCTGAGGTTGTCTGTACACTTTCTAAGGTTGTTTTGATCTCAATTAATTTATGATCTGAGTATGTTGTGTCCGATATGTTAATGCTGTGTACTAGAGAGTCGTTAATAGTGAAGACCAGGTCTAAGATATTGTTTTCCCGTGTGGGTTCAGCAATATGTTGGGTAAGACTAAAAAAATCACAAAGTTCAAAAAGCTCTCTCGTATTAGTATTTGCTTCTCCGGTGTTATTTGCCACTAACTGGTTTTCTAGTTGTCTCTATTTAATGTTTGGTAGGTTAAAGTCTCCTAGCCATATAATATTTGGTGTTGGGTTCCCCAGGGTTTCCACTTCTGATTTTATTTTGTTGAGCTGGGTTTTGAATTCTTCTCGGGATGAGTCTGGAGGCCTGTATGTAACAATAACTGCTAAATTTAGGGATTCTATTTTAACTCCAAGTATTTCCACCACTTCGTTACTGTTATTTAGGAATTCAGTACATATCAGTGAGTCATGTATGTACAAGGCTATACCTCCATGTGATCTATGCGTTCTGTCCGCCCTATGTTGGTTGTAACCAGGAATCCATACCTCACTATCTTCCTGATCTTTAATGTGAGTTTCTGTGAGAGCGCATGGTTACGTGTAGCTGCATATTTCGTTTTGTTTATTGTTTTTTTTATATGTTTTAATTTAGTTTGTTTTATATGCCAAACTAAAACTATCCAGGCCCCAAAGGTAGCTAAGCTAATCTAACCTAACATTAGGTATTCTGTTTCTATTGTTCAATTTAGACATAAATCGTCAGCTGTATTTACTTTTACATGTAAGCCTATCACAATGATATAACTTGTACCCATGAACTCCACCAGTGATTATCCCCCCCCCCCCCCCCCCCCTACACACACACACACACACATACACACACACGATTGCCAAAGCCGCACCCGTGTTATGATAGTATTTACCCTTTACTATTATATACTATAATCAAGCCATAACTACCCCAGCTACAGCAGTTACACAGTATATGGCCTTCTGTACTATCACCCTGAGTGGACCTTTATAACGCGCCCCCTAAATAAATCCACATCACGGTAGACTTTTAGAGAGGGTGGAGTCGTATAATGCTTTCCTACCGCTGATAATCCCACATACACGTCTTTTAGAGAGGGTGGAGTCATATAATGCTCTCCTACCGCTGACAATACCACATACACGTCTTTTAGAGAGGGTGGAGTCAGTTTATGCTCTCCTACCCCTGACAATCCCACATACACGTCTTTTAGAGAGGGTGGAGTCAGTTTATGCTCTCCTACCCCTGACAATCCCACATACACGTCTTTTAGAGAGGGTGGAGTCATATAATGCTCTCCTACCGCTGACAATCCCACATACACGTCTTTTAGAGAGGGTGGAGTCATATAATGCTCTCCTACTGCTGACAATCCCACATACACGTCTTTTAGAGAGGGTGGAGTCATATAATGCTCTCCTACCGCTGACAATCCCACATACACGTCTTTTAGAGAGGGTGGAGTCATATACTGCTTTCCTACCACTGACAATCCCACATACACGTCTTTTAGAGAGGGTGGAGTCATATAATGCTCTCCTACCGCTGACAATCCCACATACACGTCTTTTAGAGAGGGTGGAGTCATATAATGCTCTCCTACCGCTGACAATCCCACATACACGTCTTTTAGAGAGGGTGGAGTCATATAATGCTCTCCTACCCCTGACACTCCCACATACACGTCTTTTAGAGAGGGTGGAGTCATATAATGCTCTCCTACCGCTGACAATCCCACCCACATACACGTCTTTTAGAGAGGGTGGAGTCATATAATGCTCTCCTACCGCTGACAATCCCACATACACGACTTTTAGAGAGGGTGGAGTCATATAATGCCCTCCTACCGCTGAAAATCCCACATACACGTCTTTTAGAGTGGGTGGAGTCATATAATGCTCTCCTACCGCTGACAATCCCACATACACGTCTTTTAGAGAGGGTGGAGTCATATAATGCTCTCCTAACCCTGACAATCCCACATACACGTCTTTTAGAGAGGGTGGAGTCATATAATGCTCTCCTACCGCTGACAATCCCACATACACGTCTTTTAGAGAGGGTGGAGTCATATAATGCTCTCCTACCCCTGACAATCCCACATACACGTCTTTTAGAGAGGATGGAGTCATATAATGCTCTCCTACCGCTGACAATCCCACATACACGTCTTTTAGAGAGGGTGGAGTCATATAATGCTCTCCTACCCCTGACAATCCCACATACACGTCTTTTAGAGAAGGTGGAGTCATATAATGCTCTCTACCCCTGACAATCCCACATACACGTCTTTTAAAGAGGGTGGAGTCATATAATGCTCTCCTACCCCTGACAATCCCACATACACGTCTTTTAGAGAGGGTGGAGTCATATAATGCTCTCCTACCCCTGACAATCCCACATACACGTCTTTTAGAGAGGGTGGAGTCATATAATGCTCTCCTACCCCTGACAATCCCACATACACGTCTTTTAGAGAGGGTGGAGTCATATAATGCTCTCCTAACGCTGACAATCCCACATACACGTCTTTTAGAGAGGGTGGAGTCATATACTGCTTTCCTACCACTGACAATCCCACATACACGTCTTTTAGAGAGGGTGGAGTCATATAATGCTCTCCTACCCCTGACAATCCCACACACACGTCTTTTAGAGAGGGTGGAGTCATATAATGCTTTCCTACCGCTGACAATCCCACATACACGTCTTTTAGAGAGGGTGGAGTCATATAATGCTCTCTACCCCTGACAATCCCACATACACGTCTTTTAAAGAGGGTGGAGTCATATAATGCTCTCCTACCCCTGACAATCCCACATACACGTCTTTTAGAGAGGGTGGAGTCATATAATGCTCTCCTACCCCTGACAATCCCACATACACGTCTTTTAGAGAGGGTGGAGTCATATAATGCTCTCCTACCCCTGACAATCCCACATACACGTCTTTTAGAGAGGGTGGAGTCATATAATGCTCTCCTAACGCTGACAATCCCACATACACGTCTTTTAGAGAGGGTGGAGTCATATAATGCTTTCCTACCGCTGACAATCCCACATACACGTCTTTTAGAGAGGGTGGAGTCATATAATGCTCTCCTACCGCTGACAATCCCACATACACATCTTTTAGAGAGGGTGGAGTCATATAATGCTCTCCTACCGCTGACAATCCCATATACACGTCTTTTAGAGAGGGTGGAGTCATATAATGCTCTCCTACCCCTGACAATCCCACATACACGTCTTTTAGAGAGGGTGGAGTCATATAATGCTTTCCTACCGCTGACAATCCCACATACACGTCTTTTAGAGAGGGTGGAGTCATATAATGCTCTCCTACCGCTGACAATCTCACATACACGTCTTTTAGAGATATAATGCTCTCCTACCCCTGACAATCCCACATACACATCTTTTAGAGAGGGTGGAGTCATATAATGCTCTCCTACCCCTGACAATCCCACATACACATCTTTTAGAGAGGTGGAGTCTATAATGCTCTCCTACCCCTGACAATCCCACATACACGTCTTTTAGAGAGGGTGGAGTCATTTTATGCTCTCCTACCCCTGACAATCCCACATACACGTCTTTTAGAGAGGGTGGAGTCATATAATGCTCTCCTACCCCTGACAATCCCACATACACGTCTTTTAGAGAGGGTGGAGTCATTTTATGCTCTCCTACCCCTGACAATCCCACATACACGTCTTTTTAGTTGAGCTACAACCGACAGACGATGTTATTCTGGAACGAGTTGTTAAGGGGGGTCACCGGCTTTTTTTTTTTATCTTTTTCTCCTTTTCTTTCTTTCCCTGGCTTGTATCCATTCGGCCCCATTCAGCCAACTGTTTTAAGACGTTTATCCCCATCCAGGTGTCGTCTTCTTCCTGTTGAGCGATAGCGAGCCACCATTGTATGGAGAAATACGGCTTCGCCAGATACATTTTTCTATCGAAAAATGTACAAATTTATATTTCTGTCAAAACAAAAATATATATATGCTGGCTCGCTACCGCTCGATAGGAACATATTGACACCTGGATGGGGGTAAACGTATTAAAACAGTAGGCTGAATGCGGCCGAATGGATACAAGCCAAAGAGAGAGGGAGAAAAAGAGAAAAAAAGCGAGGTGGGCTCCCTTAAAAGAATGTGATCGGGTAATACTATACTTCACATTACCATGTATATCTCTGTCAATAGCAGTTGCCAGAGAGAGATTTTGTGTGGTCGGGGCTGTCTATCTATTTGTTTGTTTGCCTGTCAGTATATAAATAGGATTTATATAATAAATATGAGTGGGGTTAATTTAATTAGAAGCTTCATGTTCTACCCGAAGATAAATGTTTAAATCTTAACCAATATTTGGAGTAGGTTTGGAGATGAGAGTTAGTCCATTCCCAATTGCAAAGCCGCTGTTACACGAGCGATTTTGCGGCGGATGTATTGTGATCACAGTATCCGAGTCAAAAAGTACACTGAAAAAATCATTATGCAGTCCAACATGATCTGGTAACTTTGATGGAAAACCTTGATATAATTCCCAGTTAGGTGTATTCGTGTGACATCAGTATAACCCTTTCAATCAGATGGAAGTAATCTTTCACCCTTTGATTGCATAAGACCCAACCTGAGCTAAATAACATAATATCGCAGTAAAATATGTAGAGTAAAGAAACAGTAGCGTGATTGAAGGGGTTAAGGGTGCATAAATCCCCACAAGGTCGGACATTTATTGGGGCAGTGGGGTCGTTTGTGGTCCTGTTAACAATGGCTGGGTTTTATAGCCTTGTGCTGTGTTCTGCTATAGTACCAAGGAAGGGACAAGTGGACTCAAGGGGAGTGTATGTATTACACAGAAGAAAGAAGGAAAACCAACCCCCTTTTCAGCTAAAGCCATACGCCCTCTACACACCACTTCAAGCTAAAGTTATACATTTTTCGGTAGAATAAAGTCCAGGCCTAAATTGCAGGGTCACTATCACTCGGCCACCCCCCCAAAAAAAAAAAAAAATTGAGGCGAAACGTCTTATAATCGCCAAACTTATGTAGTAAGAAATTTTAAAATAATCAAACTGATGTAGCTAATCAAGGGAGTTAAAAAATACTACCCCCGGAGAAGACAGTGAAGGTCAGACATTTATTGGGGCAGCTAGGTCGTTTGGGGTCTTGTTAACGAAGGGTGTGTTTTATAACCCTGTGCCGTATTCTGTGGACAAGGAGGCTCAGGGGGAGATGGTATACTTACATATATGAATTACAACCTTAAAGGGGGATGGGCCACTTTTTTCTCCATTTCTTTATCAACTCTGCGTAAACAGTGGTATCGCCGCCGCCCCCCCCCCCCCTATAGTGGTACATGCCGGCCGAAATGTTTGTCTGTTTGTATGTCTGTCCGATAACTCCTCCTAGACCGTTCGACGGATTTTCACCAAACTTCACAAGAACATTCGGTGCATGAATGCAACGGTAATTAAAAACAGATTTTTTGAATTTGTGCAATAATTTTGATTTTAGGTTAAAAAATTAGTTTTGCCCCTCGGCCCTCCACCAGCCTTTCTCCCCCCCCCAGCAATGATGATGGCATTCTGGGGGAGAAAACAACTCGCCCCGCATTTGATAGGTTAAGTTAGTTTAGTTGACATTAGAAGTGATGGTAGTAATAGTAGGTGACCCATCGCAGAGTTGGGTATGCCATTTTGATTTTGGGCAAAACGTCAATTTGTGCAATAGTTATGATTTTAAGTAAAACAAATTGTTTGCCCCCCTGTACCTCCGGAGGGGGGCCCCCCCCCCCCCCCCCAGCAATGATGGCGTGTTGTGTGCACACACAACGCCATCATTCTGGGGCTGAAAACAACTCGCCCTGCATCTGTCAGGTTAAGTTAGGTTATGTTATTGAGGGCAGTCGTGATTATGAAAGTAGTTGTGATAGTAGCAGTGATGATGGTAGTAGATAATGGGGATAGTAGTAGTGATGATGGTGAAAGTATTTTTGATGTTGGTGATGGTTACTGGAGATGACGCCCCCAAAAAAACTCACCCCGTATCTGTCAGGTTAAGTTAGGTTATGTTAGTGAGGGCAGTCGTGATTGTGAAAGTAGTTGTGCTAGTGGTGGTGATAGTAGCAGTGATGATGGTAGTAGATAATGGGGATAGTAGTAGTGATGATGGTGAAAGTATTTTTGATGTTGGTGATGGTTACTGGAGATGACGCCCCGAAAAAAACTCACCCCGCATTTGTTAGGTTAAGTTAGTTTAGTTGACATTATAAGTGATGGTAGTGATAATGGGGATGATGGTGATAGTAGTGATGATGGTGATAACAGTAGTGATGATGGTTGTATTTGTGCGATAATAACGACAGTAGTGATGATGATGGTAGTGATGATGATGACAGTAGTGACGATGGTGACAGTATTAGTGATGATGGTGAGTAGTACTGATGATGGTGAAAGTTGTAGTGATAATGACAGTAGTAGTAATGATGGTGAGAGTAGTAGTGATGATTATACTAATAGTAATGTTGATGATAGTAATGGTGCTAGTGACTAGTAGTGATGATGGTGACCCATCGCAGAGTTGGGTATGCCGTTTTGATTTTGGGCAAAACGGTACGTCTACTTTATTTATTTATAATTTTTCTAGTTTCCTCCCTAGACCTCCATCAAACTTTTAAAAAAAAATAATAATAATAATAATATATATATACCGGTATATATATATATATATATATATTTATATATATTAGATCCCCCTTCTAGATAAATTTGTAAATTTCTCGGAAGAAAAATGTTCCGGCCAAAGGCCGGTTCTTCCAAATTTACAGGCTCACTAGCGTCCGCCAGGAAAAATATCGACACCTAAATAGCACGAAAGGTCTTAATATTGACCAGGAAATGGGGCGGAAGGTTTTAAAATCGACAAACTAATGGGGCAAACATCCTGGCGGATCATATATACTTTAATTAATTTCATTGAGGGTGTTTGGTGTTGTGGTGAAATTAATATATAGATTATTAGTAGGTTCAGGGATATTTCGTCGCTAGGCGAAATATTGACACATAAGACACATCACCCTAATTAGGTGTTGATTTGTTCTCTGCAAGAAATAGCGAGCCTGTAACTAAGGATAAATCGTCCTTCGACAGGGACAATTTTCTATTGAAATATGTACACTCGACCAAAAAACAATCTTGACACTAACGCTCTAAACATTCTGGAAGTGGGTCGAAATTTGTTGATAATACAGTACACACATAATGTTTCACCTGGTTCATTCCGTTCACACAAGATTATATACTGCTCACCAGTGTAAAGATTGTTTTTTGGTCGAGTGTACCATTTTAGCTTGAAGGGGATCTGGGTGGGCATTTTGTTTAGTTTGAAGGAAGTGTAGGAAGGCATCTTCGATATCTTAGGGGATAAACAAACAAAATCCTCGATACTAATTTACAAATATACAATAACCCACAAAACGCCGCATTAGATAGTGTTAATCTATTTTTTTTTAATATTCATTTCACTACACCACCAAACACCTCCAATTAAATTAATGAAAGCATACAGTATGTGATCCACTGGGACTGTTGGCAAATGGCACATGTATAGTTGCTTTGGTTTTGTAGCAGTTGGTGGAGATCTACTGGTTGAAATGGTTTACTAAACCCTGTTCCAAATAAGTTGGCCAAAACTCTTGAACATTAACCTCTATAACTCACACACCACTAGAATAGTCGAGCTAATATTTCTACCAATTAGGAAGGGTCAGCCAGGGTATAAGTGCAGAAATGATCATCCCATTTGCTCTAGCACTTTTTGAGCAATATAGATTAGGGGTCAGGATTTCTGGCCTACCTGGCCTACCTATAATGAATGTTGGCGTTGGTTGTGTAGCAGATGGTTGAGATCTACTGGTTAAAATGGTTTACTAGTTCAGGTTATATATATTATCAAACATGGTCTTCTGATAATGTTCACATTGAAGAGTCTGCTGTCATTGGTCGACCCCTGGATGGGACCGAACTTGGGCCCATTAAATTATCAGTCTGTGATATGCACCCCAGCATCTTGATTTTGGAAAATAGTTCGTTCCGTTTGTTTATAGTTTATGCAGTACGACTTCCTTTCATTTGCCAACGTTCTCTCTCTCTCTCCCCTTTCCGTACATCCTCTTTAGCACGCCACTGTATTAACTGGTTTGTGTTTTCACCCGGAATTTGCACTAACAGGAATGGAGGCAAAGTACCTTACTTATCAACTCTGCGTAAGCAGAATTGTATCCGCCAATGAAAATAAGGACTTGTAAGAGTAAATATACTTAATTATGTAAATGCTAAATATACAGTATATCTACCTCGTACTAGTTCAGCCTACAGGTAACTCTGATACATTGTATAAAAGCAGGCTCATCTAGAAAAACGAATATTCCGATTTCGTATCACCTCTAAATTGATAGCCAAAATGATGATGAAATTGTGGTGCCTGGTGGTGGTGGCGGTGGCTGTGAAGGGGGAGGCGGCGGTGATGGGGTCTCTGGGGTCCTTAGCACACTTGGAGGACCACCCGGGCACCCTCACCTCCCCCACGCCTTCACCCAGCCCCGAGGTCACATCCATGGAGGACGGGAGGGGTGGGGTCTCGCACAATGAGGGCGAGAATGGGGTTTCAGATATGGAGGACGGAGTGGCAAAACAACCCGAGCAAGCTGTCCCACTGCAGGATGATCCCAAGAAGGACGGGATGCAGATGTCGGCCGAGGATCTGCGGAAGGCCCTGCAGGAGGGCCGGGAGTCGAGGAAGAAAATCGGAGACTCCAACATCTGCGTCGTTAAAGTTCCCGTAGGAGGTGGCCACACTCACATAAAGGTGGTGGTTCTCCAGGAGGATATTCGACGCCTTCTTAGGGTAGGGGGTGACTTTGCCAAGGTCAAGGCTAACAAGCGGGGTCATGCCTTGATGGTCGAGTGCTTAGGGCGTAACAAAAAAAAGGTGTTTATGATGGCTTGGATGAAGCACATGATGTGAGCTGCTTATCTCCTCGACTTAAATACCTTCTTCTCTATCTTATTTTTATCATATGTTTGCTGAGTGAATATCTCGTGTAATCTATGTAATTATCATTAATACTGTACTTTATTCTCTGTCTTTGTATATAATGTCATTTTCTGCTGAAATTTGAAGACGTAGATCTACGGACACTAAAAACTTTCCATTGTCATTTTTGTTCTCAATTGCCTATCGTTCTCCTCCACCTTCCCCATTTACCTCCCCTCTTCACTTACCTATCGTTCTCCTTCCCCCTCCCCAAATATTTCCACCACTTACCTACAGTACCTCCCCTTAACCATCCTCCCCATCCCCCCTTTCCACTAACCTTCAGTCCTCCTTCCCCATTAAACCACCCTCCACACACCCCTCTCCATTTAGTTCCCTCCCTAGTAAACCTCCTCCACACCCCCCCCCCCCCTGTATTTGCTCCCTTCTCACTTGCCAGCCTCCCCATTTTAACCTCCCTCCACACCCCCACTATCCACCGTCCCTCCCCCCTCCCTCCCTCCTCTCCAGGTGAGCATGTAGGTAATATTCCCGGTAATCTAGAGAGCAGGTGAGGGTAATTAAGAGGTGAGGGCAGCCCCCCCAACACACCCACATCATACCGCACCTCACCTTTAAGGGGGGATGGGCCGGTTTTCTGGAACACTTTCTCCCTCATGTTAAGCCCCATTACTTTTCAGATGTTAAGATGTTTGCCCCATTAGTTAGTCGATTTTGAGACCTTTCGCCCCATTTCTTCGTCAATATTTAGACCTTTCGTGCTATTTATGTGTCGATTTGTTCCCTGGCGAACGATAGTGAGCCTGTAATGTTGGAAGAACCGGCCTTCGGCCGGGACATTTTGCTACCGAAAAATTTGCAAATTAATCTAGAAGGGGGATCTAATGGATGTTTTTTTTTTTTTTTTTTTTTTTGTTTTTTTTTTTTTTTGTAAATTAATTTTGTGTTATAGGCCTACACTCCGCAGTATCTGTGTCTTGAAAATCTACATTTACTCATCAACTGCGTAAGCAGAGTGGTATCGCCACTGTACAGTATAGTGGTACAATGCCGGCCGAACGAAATGTCTGTCTGTCTGTCCGGATATTCCTCCTAGACTGTTCGACGGATTTTCACCAAACTACACACGAACATTCGGTGCGTGATTGCGACGGTCAGTCAAAAAAGAGTTTTTGAATGTGTGCAATAGTTATGATTTAGGTAAACAATCTGACCCCCCCCCCCCCCCGAAGGATACTCCTCTCTTACATTCTTCTGTGGCAGGAATGATGATGTCGTTGTTCTGTGTGTGTGTGTGTGTGTGCACGTCTAAGCTTTTAATCCACTACACTATGCCATGATAAAGGGATCTTAACCTTTTCCTATATACTGTATATTAAGGACAAGGAAAATCCTACGTGGAGTATGTATTTCAATTCTTGCACAAGTCGCAGGATCCATTCCAGGATACTATACATAGAAATAGGAAAAGGCTAAGATTCCTTATCACGCCGTGGTGTAATGGATTAATAGCTCGGATACTCGTTCTGAATGTAGGAGGTTCGAGTCCGGATGGGTGTATATACTGTATAATACTGTATATATATATATATATATATACATTGTGAGTGTGATAAGGTCCAAGGTTTTCATAATTATCTGCGCATTTTATTTTGTCACAATAATAATATTCCCCTCACAGACACTCTCAAGACACAAGAGAACTTTAAGGGGGGTCACCTGCTTTTTTTTTAAATCTTTCTCTCATTTTCTCTCTCTGGCTTGTATCCATTCGGCCCCATTTATCCAACTGTTTTAAGATGTATATCCCCATCCAGGTGTCGATTTCTTCCTGGCGAGCGATAGCGAGCCACCATTGTATGGAGAGATCCGGCTTCGCCGGAGAAATTTTTCTATCGAAAAATGTACAAATTTAGCTTGCTGTCAACAAAAGTATATACAGTATATATACTGTATATGCTGGCTCGCTACCGCTCGCCAGGAAATTATTGACACATGGATGGGGGTAAACGTTTTAAAATAGTAGGCTGAATGGGGCCGAATGGATACAAGCCAGAGAGAGAGAGAGAGAGAGAGAGAGAGAAAGAGAAAAAAACGCGAGGTGGGCTCCCTTAAACAACTGTAGCATTGTGGGATTTCAGTATTTTGTGGGGGTACAGGCACCAGATGTTCCGTAAGTCAAAATTAAACTGGGAATATTTTCTTTTACCAGCCTTTCGTTCCCAAACCTTATATATACCGCGGGAGTAAAGTCGGAGTCACACGAGCAATTTGTACTGGCAATTATAGTCTAGAAGCTTAAATAATTACAGTTTATCAGAATGTAGCTTAAATAATTACAGTTTATCAGAATGTAGCCGCCTAAAATATTCTACTTGCAGTCTAGTTATCTCTCTCTCTCTCTCTCACTCTCACTCTCACTCTCTCTCTAGTTATCGATACCAGTGCGACAATGTCCCGAAATAATACCAGAACACACTTGCTCGTGGAAAATTGACGAAAAAATCGCTCGTATGACAGCGGTTTATTTAACGAAGGAAACACACTAGCAATTATTCTGGCAATTTTCGATCGCCTTTTTTTTCTGTCCAGATTACCTTGCTCTTATGCATTGGTATCGGCAACTGTAGTCTGTTAAGGGGGCCCACCTCGCTTTTTTTTCTCTTTCTCTCACTCTCTTTAGCTTGTATCCATGCGGCCCTATTCAGCCTACTGTTTTAAATTAAGACGGTTACCCCCATCCAGGTGTCAATATTTTCCTGGCGAGCGGTAGCGAGCCACCATATATATTTTTGTTAACAGCAAGCTAAATTTGTACATTTTTCGATAGAAAAATTTCTCTGCGAAGCCGGATTTCTCCATTAAATGCTGGCTCGCTATCGCTCGCCAGGAAGAAATCGACACCTGATGGAGATAAACGTCTTAAAACAGTTGGCTGAATGGGAAAGAATGGTTACAAGCCAGAGAAAGAGAGAACAAGAAAAAAAAAAAGCAGGTGACCGCCCTTAATTCTAGGTTGGGCAGAACTCGTAACCTCTGTAACTCAAAATGGTCTAGAGCAAATGAGCCGTCAATTTATACACATATTCCCTAGCCAAGTCTTCCTATTTGGTAGAAATGTTAGCTCGATTACTCTAGTCCTTTGTTTAGTTATAAGAGGTTACGATTTACGGACTAGAGACTAAAGGTAGATTGCCGTAAAATGTTAATGTTGTATGCTATTAAAGGTGTATTGCCGTAAAATGTTAATGTTGTATGCTATTAAAGGTGTATTGCCGTAAAATGTTAATGTTGTATACTGTATAGTTTTCATTTATATTAGTAACCAGACCAGAATTAATTGCTGTCAAAAAATGCTGGGAAAATCGGTGGTGTGTAGGCTACTCTTGTTTGAGCGGTCACCACCAGAATATTTTCCGCTTAGTACGTGATGTGAACGCTACACTAAGCCTCCACACGTACCACTACATTCCTCGGGGCAGTTGTGGGTGTGTGGGTGTGGGCGTGGGCAATCTTCCTACTTTTTTTTATAGTACATGAATAACATACTATTTGGTCCGAGGGGGGTCTGTTTTGTTCCAGTAGTTTGGAGATTTTAAGATGTTTCACCCCATTAGTTTAGCGATAACAAGGTGCTTCACCCCATTCACTGTCTTGCAACACAATCCCACCCCTACTCTGTGCAATTCTCCAATCCAAGAGTGAAACGATATACCCAATCTTTCTTCTATTCAACAGCTGAGCTCTGGAACTATCTCCCTGAATCTATCTTCCCCTCATCCTATAACTTAAATTGCTTCAAACTCCGCGTGTCCAGGCATTTTGGCTCGAACATTCCTTGATTTTGGCCCTGTCACTCTTTCAACTCTGGGGGAGGTACTCGTCACAGGCACTTCTGCCTTTTTTTCTCCCTCATTCACATAGAAAATGCAATTCAGGTGTCGATAATATGTTCTGTGCAAGCGATAGGGAGCCTGTTGTTAAGATATAATCGGCCTTCGGCCTGGATTTTGAGGCTCTTTCTTATTGGAATCGGAAACTAGACTAAAGATAAATTATGTTAAGTGGCTGTTTTCTGATAAAACTTAAATGTTGAAGGTGCCAGCCATTATTGCCCTTAAGGGAGCCCACCTCGCTTGTTTTCTCTTTCTCTCCCTCTCTCTTTGGCTTGTATCCATTCGGCCCCATTCAGCCTACTGTTTTAAGACGTTTACCACCATCCAGGTGTCAATATTTTCCTGGCGAGCGGTATATAGCCAGCATATATATATTTTTGTTTTACAGCAAGCTAAATTTGTAAATTTTTAGATAGAAAAATTTCTCCGGCAAAGCCGGATTTCTCCATACAATGGTGGCTCGCTATCGCTTGCCAGGAAAAAATCGACACCTGGTTGGGGATAAACGTCTTAAAACAGTTGGCTTAATGGGGCCAAATGGATACAAGTCAGAGAAATAGAGAAAAGGAGAGAAAGATAAAAAAATAATAGGTGACCCCCCTTAAAAATTGACAGAAAAATTGCTCGTGTGCCAGGGTATAGAGGAGGGTTTTATTGGTAAAGGCGGTGGCCTTTACCAATAAAACCCTCCTCTATACCCTGTTCACGATAGGTAAGCCACACACACATCTTTAACCCTGCTCAGGTAAGCTCCCAGAAGTGTGACGAAATTAGCAATGTGGCCCCATATGGTTACCGGCACTTTAAACAGCTCTCACCCGAAAACTAATTGATGGATTTTAAATTTCTTGTTACCAATAGAAACTACAATTAATACTTAATATTATGTTAAGAGCAAATTACACTAGGCCTACTGTAAATATTAAGTCTTTGAAAAAAAAAAAAAAAAAAAGTAGTGAAAAAAAAAGGTCAAAACAAGTGAGGCATATCTCATACATTACATAAGCTGGATTAATTTGGTTGCAGGGCCGTGGAGGGGATGGCTGAGGGTCTTGGGTGACAACAAGGCAGAACTCTGGGGCTAAAAAAAAAAATTATACGAAGGGGAAATTTGTAGTACACATTTGGGATTATGGACCCCATATGGTGACCGGACAGGATGGTACAGGAAAGGGGAGGAGAGAGAGCGGCGGCTCACACCCTCTCCCAGTCGTAGGATGATGCAGACTGACTGCTCGTCATCGTAACTTCTTGCCATCGGCCTCCGGCTGTGAAATATTCGCGAAAAACGTGTTTTACGCATGCGAGCGGACCCCATATGGAACAAATATGCCTGAGCAGGGTTAAGGAGGGATGGGCCGGTTTTCTGGACCACTTTCTCCCTCATGTTTAACCCCATTAGTTTTCAGATGTTAAGATGTTCGCCCCATTAGTTAGTCGATTTTGAGACCTTTCACCCCATTTCTTTGTCAATATTTAGACCTTTCGTGCTATTTAGGTGTCGATTTTTTCCCTGGCGAACGATAGTGAGCCTGTAATGTTGGAAGAAACGGCCTTCGACCGGGACATTTTTCTACCGAAAAATTTACAAATTAATCTACAAGGGGGATCTAATGGATGTTTTTTTTTTTTTTAATTTGATGGAGGTCTAGGGAGGAAACTAGAAAAATAATGAATACATGCAAAAAACGCCCAGAAAGTTAACCATCCCCCCCCTTAACTATAACCTCTTGTAACTCAGGGAGGGCTGGTGCAAATGGGCGGTAATTATCCACACCTATTCCCTGGCTGACTCTTGCCAAATGATAATAATCGTAGCTTGATTACTCGTTTTTTGGGGGTTATAGGGGTTAGTATCCGGGATGCTTGGCCTGATAATACACAAACACACACACGCACGCACACACTCTTTCACACACTCTCACACACTCTCTCTTTCTCTCTCTCACTCTCTCTCACTCTCTCTCTCCACCTATTTCCTGCTCAATCAGCCCTCTCTGTGTTTTAATGGGGTTATGTAAATTTGTGTGTGTGTGTGTGTGAGAGAGAGAGAGAGAGAGAGAGAGAGAGAGAGAAGGCGTGTTTTTGATGGATTAAAAGACGGGAGGAGGATAGGAGGGGGGAACAAATGGGGGGGGGGGAGACAGGGGAGTGGAGTAGAAGATGGAGAGAAGAAGAAGAAGAAAGGAGATGAAGAAAACTAATGAGAATACCACAAAGAAAGAAGAGAAGGAAGTATAGAAACAGAAGAAGAAGAAGAAGAAGAAATATCGAAGACGAAGAGCTGAGAGAGAGAGAGAGATAGTTTGCTGAGGAATTGCGTATTGCCTATCACTTTGAGAGATAAATTAAAGGAGAGATGATAATATAAAGTAACAGGAGAGAATATGAGCAAACAGTGGAGGAAACGTATGAGAGGAATTGTTAGAATGAGTGAGAGAGAGTTGAACGTCAATGAGGTATCGATTAGACGGAGTGGATGTGTTTATTATTTACCAAAGAAAAACATCAGGAACAAGGCCTTGGAGAAGAAGAAGGAGGAGGAGGAAGAAGAAGAATACGAAGTTGTTTAGTTTTTGTTTTAGTAGTAGTAGTAGTAGTAGTAGTAGTAGTAGTAGTAGTAGTTCAAGAAATGTAATTATTAGTTACAGAAAGAAGAAGAGAAAATAGCCAGTATTTGTGACAAGCTAAACGCAAATAAAAAACAATAGCCAACATTAGTGACAGGTAATACATCATACAATACAGCATTAGTGACAGGTAATACAGCATACAATACAGCATTAGTGACAGGTAATACAGCATACAATACAGCATTAGTGACAGGTAATACATCATACAATACAGCATTAGTGACAGGTAATACATCATACAATACAGCATTAGTGACAGGTAATACAGCATACAATACAGCATTAGTGACAGGTAATACATCATACAATACAGCATTAGTGACAGGTAATACAGCATACAATACAGCATTAGTGACAGACTAAAAAAAAAACATTAGTGACAGTTAATACATCATACAATACAGCATTAGTGACAGGTAATACAGCATACAATACAGCATTAGTGACAGTTAATACATCATACAATACAGCCTTAGTGACAGGTAATACAGCATACAATACAGCATTAGTGACAGGTAATACAGCATACAATACAGCATTAGTGACAGGTAATACAGCATACAATACAGCATTAGTGACAGGTGCATACAATACAGCATTAGTGACAGGTAATACAGCATACAATACAGCATTAGTGACAGGTAATACAGCATACAATACAGCATTAGTGACAGGTAATACAGCATACAATACAGCATTAGTGACAGGTAATACAGCATACAATACAGCATTAGTGACAGGTAATACAGCATACAATACAGCATTAGTGACAGTTAATACAGCATACAATACAGCATTAGTGACAGGTAATACAGCATACAATACAGCATTAGTGACAGGTAATACAGCATACAATACAGCATTAGTGACAGGTAATACAGCATACAATACAGCATTAGTGACAGGTAATACAGCATACAATACAGTATTAGTGACAGATAATACAGCATACAATACAGCATTAGTGACAGGTAATACAGCATTAGTGACAGGTAATACAGCATACAGCATTAGTGACAGGTAATACAGCATACAATACAGCATTAGTGACAGGTAATACAGCATACAATACAGCATTAGTGACAGGTAATACAGCATACAATACAGCATTAGTGACAGTAATACAGCATACAATACAGCATTAGTGACAGGTAATACAGCATACAATACAGCATTAGTGACAGGTAATAGCATACAATACAGCATTAGTGACAGGTAATACAGCATACAATACAGCATTAGTGACAGGTAATACAATACAGCATTTGACAGGTAATACATACAGCATTAGTGACAGGTAATACAGCATACAATACAGCATTAGGTCAGGTATACAGCATACAATACAGCATTACTGACAGGTAATACAGCATACAATACAGCATTAGTGACAGGTAATACAGCATACAATACAGCATTAGTGCCAGGTAATACAGCATACAATACAGCATTAGTGACAGGTAATACAGCATACAATACAGCATTAGTGACAGGTAATACAGCATACAATACAGCATTAGTGACAGGTAATACAGCATTAGTGACAGGTAATACAGCATACAATACAGCATTAGTGACAGGTAATACAGCATACAATACAGCATTAGTGACAGGTAATACAGCATACAATACAGCATTAGTGACAGGTAATACAGCATACAATACAGCATTAGTGACAGGTAATACAACATACAATACAGCATTAGTGACAGGTAATACAGCATACAATACAGCATTAGTGACAGGTAATACAGCATACAATACAGCATTAGTGACAGGTAATACAGCATACAATACAGCATTAGTGACAGGTAACACAGCATACAATACAGCATTCGTGACAGGTAATACAGCATACAATACAGCATTCGTGACAGGTAATACAGCATACAATACAGCATTAGTGACAGGTAATACAGCATACAATACAGCATTAGTGACAGGTAATACAGCATACACTACAGCATTAGTGACAGGTAATACAGCATACAATACAGCATTAGTGACAGGTAATACAGCATACAATACAGCATTAGTGACAGGTAATACAGCATACAATACAGCATTAGTGACAGGTAATACAGCATACAATACAGCATTAGTGACAGGTAATACAGCATAAAATACAGCATTAGTGACAGTTAATACAGCATACAATACAGCATTAGTGACAGGTAATACAGCATACAATACAGCATTGACAGGTACAGCATGCATACAGCATTAGTGACAGGTAATACAGCATACAATACAGCATTAGTGACAGGTAATACAGCATACAATACAGCATTAGTGACAGTATACAGCATACAATACAGCATTAGTGACAGGTAATACAGCATACAATACAGCATTAGTGACAGGTAATACAGCATACAATACAGCATTAGTGACAGCTAATACAGCATACAATACAGCATTAGTGATTCTAATGCATACAATACAGCATTAGTGACAAATACAGCATACAATACAGCATCGTGACAGGTAATACAGCTACAACAGCATTAGTGACAGGTATACAGCATACAATACAGCATTAGTGACAGGTAATACAGCATACAATACAGCATTAGACAGGTAATACAGCATACAATACAGCATTAGTGACAGGTAATACAGCATACAATACAGCATTAGTGACAGGTAATACAGCATACATACAGCATTGTGACAGGTAATACAGCATACAATACAGCATTAGTGACAGGTAATACAGCATACATACAGCATTAGTGACAGGTAATACAGCATGCAATACAGCATTAGTGACAGGTAATACAGCATACAATACAGCATTAGTGACAGGTAATACAGCATACAATACAGCATTAGTGACAGGTATACAGCATACAATACAGCATTAGTGACAGTAATACAGCATACAATACAGCATTAGTGACAGGTAATACAGCATACAATACAGCATTAGTGACAGGTAATACAATACAGCATTAGTGACAGTTATACAGCATACATACAGCATTAGTGACAGGTAATACAGCATACAATCAGCATTAGTGACAGGTAATACAGCATACAATACAGCATTAGTGACAGTAATACAGCATACAATACAGCATTAGTGACAGGTAATACCCATACAATACAGCATTAGTGACAGGTAATACAGCATACAATACAGCATTAGTGACAGGTAATACAGCATACAATACAGCATTAGTGACAGGTAATACAGCATACAATACAGCATTAGTGACAGGTAATACAGCATACAATACAGCATTAGTGACAGTAATACAGCATACAATACAGCATTAGTGACAGTAATACAGCATACAATACAGCATAGTGACAGGTAATCATACAATACAGCATTATGGACAGGTAATACAGCATACAATCCGCATAGTGACAGGTAATACAGCATACAATACAGCATTAGTGACAGGTAATACAGCATACAATACAGCATTAGTGACAGGCTCAAAAGAGAAAAACCAAAATCTACCCATGTGACGCCGCCCTTGTAAACGTGAAGACCCACTCCATTACAGCAAGTATCCCTCAACTTGGTACAGCCTCTCTCTCTCTCTCTCTCTCTCTCTCTCTCTCTCTCTCTCTCTCTCTCTCTCTCTCTCTCTCTCTCTCTCTCTCTCTCTCTCTCTCTCTCCTCTCTCTCTCTCTCTCTCTCTCGCCTCTCTCTCTCTCCATTCTCCTCTCTCTCTCTCTCTCTCTCTCTCTCTCTCTCTCTCTCTCTCTCTCTCTCTCTCTCTCTCTCTCTCTCTCTTAATTAAGAGTTAATTAAGCAAAGTAAAAAGACCTTAGAGTTACATATTGCGAATCAAAGTAAAACAAACCCGAAAGAATTCTATAGTAATATCAGAAAGAAAAAAGTAGTTACTTCAACTGTTGGACCGTTAGTCGTTAGTCGATGAAAAAGGAGAATACACCAAAGACGAAGTACAAATGAGTAATGCCCTCAATACCTTCTTTGCATCAATTTTTACAACAGAAGACCTCAGTGATATCCCTACACCATCGCCGATTCAGATTGATAATTCAGATGTTCTAAGCAATATCACCGTTACAGAGAGAGAAGTATTGAATTGTTTAGATAAACTCAAGGTAAATAAAACGCCAGGACCTGATACAATCTCGCCTAGAGTTCTAAAGGAAGCTAAGAATGAGCTCTCCAAACCACTGACATTACTATTCAATAAATCCTTGCAGTCTGGAACTATGCCTGATCAGTGGAAGCTAGCCAACATAACACCGATATTCAAAAAAGGCAGCAAATCCCTACCCAGTAACTATCGTCCAATTAGCTTAATCTCAGTTGTATGTAAAATGCTAGAAACGGTCATAAGAGACAGACTCGTAAATCACTTAGAGGAAAATAACATACTTAAAGATACTCAACACGGCTTTCGTAAAAAACGTCCTGTTTAAACAAACCTCTTGCACTTCTTCCACGATATCCTCAACCTCTACGATGAGAGTAAAGCTGTAGATATTATATACCTTGATTTTCAAAAGGCCTTTGACAAAGTTCCCCACAAACGTTTACTGCTAAAACTAAAAGCGCATGGAATACAAGACGGTGTGTTGAAATGGATAGAAAATTGGCTCAGCAACAGAAAGCCAAGGGTAGTCATAAACGGTAAGGCATCTAAATGGACCAATGTAAGTAGCGGGGTACCCCAGGGATCGGTACTAGGACCAATTCTCTTTCTAATTTACATCAACGACATAGATGAGGGTCTCACCTGCACAATCTCAAAATTTGCTGACGATACAAAAATTGCAAATAGCGTACTCTCAAAGAACAAGTTGACGATATGCAACACAATCTAGATAAATTGTCATGTTGGGCCCAAATTTTGGCAAATGAGTTTCAATGCGGATAAATGTAAAGTACTACATGTCGGATACCTAATGAGAAAGCAAACTATTCGATGATGGCACTCAGCTTGAAGATGTAAACAGAGAAACTGATCTGGGAGTAACAATATCGAGTAACCTAAAACCGAGTCAACAATGTTTCAGAAGTTGTTAAGAAGGCAAACAAAATAATTGGCTTTATAGGCAGGTCATTTGAGCATAAATCCAAAGAAGTTATCCTAACCCTTTACAATTCCTTAGTCCGCCCTCTTGTGGAATACTGCGTTCAATCCTGGTGCCCTTATTACCAAAAAGATATAAACAAGCTAGAACGAGTTCAACGTAGAGTTACCAAAATGATACCTAGCCTAAAGAACAAACCATACGAAGAGCGTCTTAGAGAATTAAATCTATTTCCTTTAACCCAGCACAGATTAAGAGGCGACTTAATTCAAGTGTTCAAAATCATCAAAGGCATCGACAATATGAACTGTAGTAAGTACTTCACTATCGACCAATCTAATTACACTCGGGGAAACGGTTGCAAAATGATTGGTAAATCTTTTAACTCGCACGAATCTAAGAATTTCTTCTTTCAATCGAGTTGTCAACTTGTGGAATGGGCTTCCCCGAGACGTTATAGACTGCAGCACCGTTGATTCATTTAAATTCCGCCTAGACAAATATCTCGCATCAAACCCGCGACTGACTGCGTTTGTAAATGAATAACTTTATCCTCCCCTCAGTTACTAACCCATATGTCCCCTACTAACTTCCTAGTCCTGCCACGTTAGTGGCAGGGCAGTAGTTCCCTTTCCAATGTTCCCTTACCCACTCTAAACCACTGTTTGGACACTTGAACCTCAGTGTTTTGGAGGACAAGCAGCCTAGAAGGGTCACTAGATCTGTTGTTGCTTGATTTCCTTTGTACTCTTTGTACTCTTTGTACTTTGTACTCTCTCTCTCTCTCTCTCTCTCTCTCTCTCTCTCTCTCTCTCTCTCTCTCTCTCTCTCTCTCTCTCTCTCTCTCTCTCTCTTACTATTGGGTTTGCTATCCTACTAGAATTACGTCCTGACCACCTCATAAGGTTCGTATGCCTAGTATATCTATATTTCTATGTATTTCACACACACACACACACACACACACACACTTACGCATGCATAAATACATACATAAACTAATATATACATACAAGTTTGTTATACATACATACATACATACATACTGTGCATACATATATACCAACATTATAAAGCTGTTAATATTCCATGTTTACAAGTTAGGATTATGATGACTATTTTGGAACTAATCAAAACAAAGATGTCATGAGATTAATGGGATGTTGATCAAGTTTAAAAAGTTGACTATGTGTGGGTGTGTCTTTTTATTTGGGTGTTATTAAAATCACCCTCAAGACCTCCCTTCTAGATATATTTGCACGTTTTTCGGTTTCTCCTACATTACAGGCTCGCTATCCCTCGCCTGGAAAAAATCAACACCTACTGTAAATAGCACGAAAGGTCATAATATTGACAATGCAATGGGGTGAAAGGTCTTAAATTCGCCAAACTATTGGGGCGAACATCTTAAAATCTTTAAACTAATGGGGCTAATCATGAGGGAGAAGGTTGGAGTTGATTGTGTTGGTGGAGATGATTGTGTTAGGGGAGATGATTGTGTTAGGGGAGATGATTGTGTTAGGGGAGATGATTGTGTTAGTGAAGTTGAAGTAGATGTGGAACGTGAATAAATTATACAGTAATTATGGAATGTAATGTAAAAATTAAATACATTAAAAGAAAAACAGCGAAAATGTATTATGAAAAAAAAAATGATAAAATTAGATTATCTCTTATAATAAAATGAGATAATCTCTTATAATTAGAAAACCACGAAAGAAACATTTTAAACAAATTAAAAATATATATGTATGCGAATGTAAAATGCATGGAATTCAGGGAAAGACTAATATAAAATTAAAGCCCCGAAAAGTTCAACGTGCAGTAATGGAAAGGTTATTTAAATATAGAGAGACGGTTTATAAAAGGCAGAGAAAAAAACATATATTATTGAAAGTGAATACATAAAATCGGCATATGGCAACAATTGAGAAATATGAGGACAGAGTGTAAACTAAAATTAGCAGTGACAATGGTATGCTAATTTAAACCAATATAGATAGACAGACAGACAGACAGACAGACAGACAGACAGACAGAGATAGATAGATAGATAGATATATAAAGGGATGGATGGATGTATGGATGAATAGACAGATAGGCAGATAGCTATATGATATATATTAAATACGCAATATGAAAATGATTTGACCTATACAGTATATTCAAATAAAACAAACAATTGAATGTATATCACTCTATGATTAAATATATATGTTATGGTCTATATTATATGAGCGTAATAAAAGGTAGATGATATAGAAGTAAAGTAGCAGAAAAGGGAGTATATTTAATACACGAATACAAAATGTCTAAATACATAATGAAATGTGAATTGGCCTATATAGAAAAAATATTGAAGTTACACTGAATGTATCTTAAAAACAATGGAAAGGTGATAATGTTGTTTAAACTCGTGATAAATATAATGATACAGGGAGATTTGTATTTATACATTTATTTACTTCTCTATTTATATATGTTTTTCCTTAAACCGCCATTAAGTTTAAAACAAAAAAATACCCGCAAGACCCCCTCTCTCTCTCCCCCCCCCCCCCCCCCCCCCACCCCACCCCACCCCATCCCATCAAGATAAGTTTGGGCATTTTCCAGTAGAAAAATGCATCGGGCAAAGACCAATTCCTCCTAAATTGTAGGCTCGCTATCGTTCGCCAGGAAAAAATAATTACTCCTAAATGACACGAAAGGTCTTAGAACCGCGAAACTAATGGGGCGAAACTTTTAAAATTTGATAAGCAATGGGGGCTAAGCATTAGGAAAGACTAAACATAACATTCAAGAAGCAGGAATACCATTAACCTTTTCAAGATACGATGACCCATATATTGTTTTGTTTTCTGACTATTATTAGGCGATATTATTCAGATTAGGAAGGGTATATGAACGTCACAGGGGTTAATTGAGATAGTCTTCACCCTTTTGATTCCCACAGATCCTTCCTAAACTGCATAAAATTGTTGAATAATAGCCAGAATAAACTGTCAGAACGTGGTATATTCCTCAAGGGGCTAATGAAATATACGCTGACACTCTAAATAACAAATATAATATAATATAATAATTATATAAATAATAAATAAATAAATATAATGGTAGAAAATCAGAACCATCTATTTACAGCTCAGTAACAAATATTAGTTAAATAAACAAACAAATAGAAAGCACAAATAAAAGAAAATCCCTAATGACATTCCCAAATATATAACAATTTGAAAGAAGCCGCTCCAAGGTTCTTATAAATTGCGAGAATATAATAAACGTAAAGCAAAAAAATATAAAAATAAAATGTGTGCACTAAAACTGCACACAATACTCCACAAAAGGTGCCTGATTATATAGCGTAATATATATTTTTTCGGATTTGGATTCAGGTGACTATCCAATGGCTCCAGGCTTTCCTCCTCTAATATAAAGCCAGTGTCACACGAGCGCTTTTTCTGACAATTTTCTATGAGCATGTTTTTCTCGTGATATTTCGAGGATTTTTCACATTGGCATCGGACATTAGACTGAAGGTATGTTGTGTTAGGTGGCGGACTTCTGATATTTCTGAGATTTCTTAACTCTCTTGATAGCGTAATGCATGAATACACGGAATTTCGGTGTGAGTATCCTAGGTTCGAGTCCTTGTAGTGCCACATGTATTTGTTAATTTCATTAGTTGAGTTTAGAAGTGAAGTTGGTTGGTGGAAAAAATATAATAATTTTAAAGCTGCCAGCCTACAACTGCTCGTACAAATTGACGGAAAAAACGTTCGTGTGACATCTCCTTAAGGGGAGGTTCCCCTTAAGGAGGGCCGGTTCCCCTTAAATTACAGGTTCGCTATCGCTCGCCAGGAAAAAATCGACACCTAAATGGCACGAATGGTCTTAGAATTGACAGAAATGGGGTGAGGGTTCTTAAAATCGCCAAACTAATGGGGCAAGCGTCTTTAAATCTCACAAGCAATGGGGCTAAACATGAGGGAGAAAGAGGTTCAGAAAAAAATCCTCCAGGTGGAAATCTCCCCTTAGACACTGGATACTGTAACCCTCAGATCCTTTAAGTTTGACGCACAGCCAAGTTGTGATCCATTTTTGGTGTACTCCTTATGTCAATGTTCACTTCTAATATGTAATGCTTGCCATTTGTGTATGTTGAAGTCCGTTCTTCATTGTTTTTAAGATCGGTTTAGTATAGGTAGCGCCAACGAACTTGACAATTATCTCGATCCCTGACCTCTTCGTAACTCAAAAGAACCTTGAGCAAACTGGCTGTAAATGTCCAAATCTAGTTCCTGGTGGACTCTTCTCAAATGATAGAAATGTCAGTCCGATTGCTTTCATTAATGTTGAGTTATAAGAATAGGGGTACAGATTATTGTCAAGCTCGTTGGCGCTACCTATTGTCTGTTGTTGCTGGAGTTCTTGTATTTCAAAGATTGTGTTTAATTTTACTTGTTCTTGTATTTCAAAGATTGTGTTTAATTTTACTTGTTCTTGTATTTCAAAGATTGTGTTTAATTTTACTTCTATTTTCATATTGTCAGCAAATTTAGATTATTTTTTAATTTAGGTCTTCATTAATATAGTTAATATATATTAAAAACAGAGTTGGACCCAGCATTGTGCCCTGTGGCTCGCAATTAAGTACATCCTGCTGGTCAGATTCTCTATCATTTAGCACAACTCGTTGCTTTCTATCTGAGAGCCATTAACCGTCTGAAGATTATAACGCATTTTGGCAGTTTATTCTGGCTACCATTAGATCATTTTATACAATTTAAGAAGTATCTACGGGGATTATAAGGGTAAAGATTATCTCAATCAACCCTCTGACTCTATTATACCCTTCCTAATCTGAATAAAATCGTCTAATTACAGCCACAAAACAAACAGAAAAGGCGTCATCGTATCTTCAAAGAGTTAATCACTCATACAGTAAGTACAAATATAAGATGAAAGGCATATCGAAAAACTAACGTTAATTAAATTTCCTAACTAAATCCAAATACAAAATTGAAATATGCCATGCACGCCGAAGCGTTCTTAAAAGATGAGAGAAGACCCCCCCCCCCCCCCCCCCTTGCCCCCACAGAGAGGCTAATGAGAAAACGACTTAACCACTTAACGGCCTAACGTCCTGACAACAACTTTCTAACTTTCACACTGTTTATGATGATACTCCCCGACCTCATACCACACGGCCAGGTGGGGGCGTGTGTGTGTTTTTTTTTTTTTTTTTTTTTTTTTTTTTCTTGTTTTTTGTGAGTGAGTGAGACAAAAAGGCAAACTGCGTGTTAAGCGAGTGTGGGCGTGTGTGGTGTGCGGGGCGTGGTGGGTTGTGTGGGTGCGGGCGTGTGGGTGTGTGGGATGCGGGGGCGTGTGAGTGTGGGGTGGGTGTGGGTGCGGGCGTGTGGGTGGGTGTGAAATTTGTTTATAAATGGTTGGTGTTTGGCTCAAATGTTTGAGCGTAGGATTATAAGTATGTATAATTAGGGTATGATTATATGCTTATGTGTAATTGTGTATGTAGGCTTGTTGTGTGTGCCTTTTTCGTCTCATTAACTCCCGTCCACTCACCGATTCTTTGTAATCTCTCTCCCTCTTCGCCGCCAATTTTGCAATCTCTCTGGCTATTCTAACGCTATTACAATAAGCAGTGTTCCTCCAGAGCTCTCCCGATCAATGTATACCACCTCCTCTACGTACGTAGTACAACTCCGTCTTGCAACACCCTCCCACCCTACGCTGTGCAACTCTCCAACCCCAAGAGTGAAACAATATCCCCAATGTTTGCTTCTTATTCAACAGCTTGGATCTCTGTAACTCTCTCTTTGAATCAATTTCCCCCCTCATCCTATGGCAATAAATTGCTTCAAAACTCCGTGTTGTCCCATGGCATTTTGGCTCGACCATTTATCCTTGATTTTGGCCCTGTCCACTCATTCAACTCTGGGAGAGGCCACTCGGTTGACAGGCCAGTTCTGGCCTTTTGTCGTCCCTTCATTCACATTGAAAAACAAAATATAGATAACAGTATATATACGCCTCTGAACAATGATTACCTGTGTATGTGTAGATGTTTAGATTTATTGTAAGGTCTATGTATTTACACTGGGGATGTAAGTCTTAAGTCAAATTATTTACTTATGTAGGTGTAAATTGTGTTTAATTATTACTTTACGTAGGTGTAAAATGTGTTTGAAAATGATTACTTTATGTAGGTGTAAATGTGTTTTAAATTATTACTTATGTAGGTGTAAATGGTGTTTTATAAATTATTACTTTACTGATAGGTGTAAATGTGTTTACTTATTACTTTATGTAGGTGTAAATGTGTTGAATTATTACTTATGTAGGTGTAAATGTGTTTAAATTATTACTTATGTAGGTGTAAATGTGTTTTAAAATTATTACTTATGCGGTAGGTGTAAATGTGTTTAAATTATTACTTATGTAGGTGTAGTAATGTTTTTAACATGCTATTACTTATGTAGGTGTGAATGTTGTTTAAATTATTACTTATGTAGGTGTGTAATGGTTGTTTAAAAATCCCCGTGTGGTTGTAATTATCGTACCTATTTTACACCATATGTGTTTCACTTAAGCCACGTTTCACTTAGTATGATATTATTAATGGTTGTTCCTGTGTGGATACAATCATCGTCGTTTAATGATAATTAAGGTTAACCATTTCAAGATATCCGATGTACACATGGTTTTTTATGTTTTGTTATTGTAATTATTAGACGGATAAATTCAGATTAGGAAGGGTATATGGGAAGTCAGAGAAGTAAATGAGATAGTATTTACCCATATAAATTCCCACAGATTCTTCCTAACCTGTATACAATCGTCTAATAATAGCCAACATGAACTGTCAAAATGCGTCGTCATCCTTCTAATGGTATTAATAGCACTGAGTCCTCAAATACTAAAAGGGTTAAGTTACTTAACTGCGCGCTGGACTCTCCTCTCTCTCCTCTCCTCCCCTTCTTCTTCCATCTCTCCTCTCGTGCCTCTCTTCTCTCTCTCTCTCCCACCTCTCCTCCTCTCATCTCTCCCTCTCTCTCATCTCTCTCTCTTCTCTCTCTCTTCCTTAGACTAATGTCACAGTCTGGCACTATAATAAGGTTACAGTACATTTCAATTACCTACACTTTTTGCAGCCAAGGATCTGGGTATATTCGATATAAATTGAAAGGAAGGTTGTCCACTATTAATGTTAACCAAAACCTTTAACCCACTGCAATTATGTCTGTGTAAATAATAATATAATAATGTCTTCGGTTTATTGTGTGTGTG
>CM064483.1:4779062-4796562 GCA_032716605.1 Paralithodes platypus
TCTTCCTCCAAGTCGCATCACCACCATGAGAGCTAGGAATTCCGGAGGGCTACCCTAGCCGCCCCAGGGCCTCCTCCCCGCACAGCTGTCCTTCTTACTCGGGGAAGGGACACTGGGAGAAACGCCAGAAGAGGTAAACCTATGACAGGCAAAGTTAAGATCTACAACAGTTTGAAAGCTCTTAAAACATACTTCACTGGAAGACATTTTAAGAGCTGGAAGATTTGGGAATATACTAAATAAACTATTAAAGCACTGGCACATAAAGGTTTATTCAGGATTTTTAGATCTTGGCTCATCAAAGGAATTATTTGTTGGATCACCATGGTGGAAACCCAATATTGCTTCCTCCACCTCGATTACTAGGAATTACTGTCAGTAAAGAATGCTGTACTGACATGTGCTTTATTGGTAGTAAACCGACCCCATTCTGGACCCTTTTCAAAGTTCACGCACTGGCAATTGGCTTTTAAAAGGTAGGGCTCGCGAGATACCGTAGCTTAAAGGTGGGGGTGCATGGGTTGAGGTAAACATGGAAAAATAATCGCCAACATGCATATAATTATCTTGTAATATGCAATGTCATTGATATAATTATTAACAATGGTACAAAGGATTTTGCGGATCATCTATACTGGGCCTGTGACATCATAGTGATGTCACACCAGTATCTTTATCCTAGACTGGATGGTGGACTTATACTCATGTGACGTCACAGGCCTGGTATAGACGATCCACAAAATCCTTTATACCATTGTTAATAATTATTTCAGTGCCATTGCATTTTGCAAGATAATTATGTACAGCTTGGCGATTATCATTCCATGTTTATCTCAACCCATGCACTGAAATACCTTTAAAGCATAACGGCACTTTGTATAAGAGTCCATACGGTATGTTGTCCCAGGCACTGGCATTAAGATACGTATGCGTAATAAATCCATCCACCAGTTCTAGAAAGACTCTTATAATGGTCAGGACAGTTAAGTGATGTTGCATAAACAACCCTCTTACGTTAGTTCGATGATATGTATACCATACACTGGTATAACGGAACATATTCATTCAAGACCCAACACCCAAGAGTACTGGAAGGTTCTGAATCAAAACTCTTATAAAGGTCAGAGCAGTTCAGGAGATAGTACAACACTGGTATAACTTCTCCTTACGTTAGCTCGATGATAATTATGTAGGCTATACGTATACACTGGCATAATGGAACATATATTCATTCAAGACCTAACACCTTAGAGTTTTCCATCGACTTCCATCCACTGTCAACCATCCACGTCAGGACCACCACCACGGACAAGATCCTCGTCGGAATACTACAAAAGTGCTTTATTATTGAAATACTTAGTGTGACCTCGAAGAAGTACTAGTGAAGTAAGTGCCTTATCGAAGGAAGTACTCAGTGTGACATAATAATAGTGCAGTGTCATTCCTCTGGGATTTTAATTGTGGATCCTCGTTCGTGCGTTATAAACTGTATATATGTACCTATCTTTTGTCTGACAGTAATATTTATTACCTTGAACAATACAACTTATGTGTATGCTCTGTATTATATTTATCCTCTATTACCTTTGTGCATGTGTTTATGTGAATTCAACTTCTCCAGTCAAGTAAGAACCTACCTAATTAATTCAATTAACCCCAGCAAAAATCTGGTATAATATATATATATATATATATATATATATATATATATATATATATATACTGTATGTGTGTTGAGGGTACGAAAACCGTGATATCCCAAAAGGAGACAGTATGCCAAACTAGATAATTATATACGAGAGATATTATAGAGCAGGATATAACAGACTACCGTGGTTGGATAATTATATACGAGAGATATTATAGAGCAGGATATAACAGACTACCGTGGTTGGATAATTATATACGAGAGATATTATAGAGCAGGATATAACAGACTACCGTGTTGGATAATTATATACGAGAGATATTATAGAGCAGGATATAACAGACTACCGTGGTTGGATAATTATATACGAGAGATATTATAGAGCAGGATATAACAGACTACCGTGGTTGGATAATTATATACGAGAGATATTATAGAGCGGATATAACAGACTATCGTGGTTGGATAATTATATACGAGAGATATTATAGAGCAGGATATAACAGACTACCGTGGTTGGATAATTATACGAGAGATATTATAGAGCAGGATATAACAGACTACCGTGGTTGGATAATTATATACGAGAGATATAGAGCAGGATATAACAGACTACCGTGGTTGGATAATTATATACGAGAGATATTATAGAGCAGGATATAACAGACTACCGTGGTTGGATAATTATATACGAGATATTATAGAGCAGGATATAACAGACTACCGTGGTTGGATTAATTATATACGAGAGATATTATAGAGCAGGATATAACAGACTACCGTGGTTGGATAATTATATACGAGAGATATTATAGAGCAGGATATAACAGACTACCGTGGTTGGATAATTATATACGAGAGATATTATAGAGCAGGATATAACAGACTACCGTGGTTGGATAATTATATACGAGAGATATTATAGAGCAGGATATAACAGACTACCGTGGTTGGATAATTATATACGAGAGATATTATAGAGCAGGATATAACAGACTATCGTGGTTGGATAATTATATACGAGAGATATTATAGAGCAGGATATAACAGACTACCGTGGTTGGATAATTATATACGAGAGATATTATAGAGCAGGATATAACAGACTACCGTGGTTGGATAATTTGGTGTTTACGGAAAGAACATAATGGGATTAGTAGAGGCGCAGAGAAGAACAACAGGAGTGGAAGTAAATATCAGCCAAAGCCGTATTACCAGAGGAATTAATATTATACGGGGGAGACGGAAGGAAATATACATAAATAACAGACAAATAATTAACATATAACATCGATAAAATTGAGAGAAAATGGCGATAATAGAAATATTTGTGTTTATATATACTGTATATATATAAACAGTAGACAAAGATAAAAGCAGAAACAAGTACTCTTCAATGCTCATCACATTTCACATTAAAAGGAATAAAATATATGACATATTATAGTCTTCACGAAGAAAACAAAAATAAAGCTATAATTCTGAGATACTATAATGTCGTATATCTCCCTCCCACCATTCTCTAGGACGCTATAAATCTGGAAGTGTCCTATCTGGCTGTCACTTGTTCACACTTTATTACATGTGTTTGGAGGATAAAAGTTGTGAGAAACTATTTTGTCTGTCTTCAGTTGACGGTAAATTGAACTCCTTAGCAATTGATATGACAACCCCCCCCCCCCCCCCCCGTACCGGAGGAGCGTCAGCAATTATTTAAAACCAAAAATATATATATACATATATACAGTATATATACAGTATATATATATATATATATATATATTATATATATATATATATATATATATATATATATATATATATATATATATATATATATATATATATATATATATATATATATATATATATATATATATTATATATATATACATATATATATATATATATTGTATATATATATATATATATATATATATATATATATATATATATATATATATATACTGTATATATATATATATATATATATATATATATATATATATATATATATATATATATATATATATACGGTATATATATATATATCTTTTGCTAATAACTTCGTTAGGATTTTACAAAATCGGCCTAAGAATCGTGATGAGCATGTCTTAGTATCCGTTAACATCAAGATAGCCTACACGAGAGAGAGTTGGGAGCGACTTTTGGTCAAATTATAGACTATACCCTTCGAATTTGAGTGCTCATAGCTCCGGAGCGGCCCTTTTGATAAATTCCACTCCAAAATGTTTTAGTCAATTGTTTTAAATACATGGTAACACGACTAGACCAAAAATATTTAGGTACGCAACGTCGAAAAATTGTGATAAATGGTCATTGGAGTAGCGGTCCTCCTCTCTCAGGTAGTGCTTCCGAGGGAGAGGGGGAGGGGGGGGGGGGGAAATCTGGGAAGCCTTTTATGTTTTACTGTCTGCAAATTTCGATAATTTTCTCCCATCCATCGTCGTTTCCATGAGAGAGAGAGAGCGAGAGATAGAGAGAGAGAGAGTGAGAGGTGTAAGTTATGAAGAGAACTTATATATATATATATATATATATATATATATATATATATATATATATATATATATATATATATATATATATATATAGCCTACAGTATAGTATATACAGTGATAAATATATAAATAAAAACTCAGAAAAGTGGTATCTAAAGAGGGGGAACCATCTACAAATAAGATACAAACAGGCGAAGAAGATAAATATGGTGAACACAGAAAGAGAAGAAGAAAAAAGAAGAAAGAAGAAGAAGAAGAAGAAGACGGAGCAGACAAAGAAGAAGAGGACAAATAATACTAAGAAGCAGCCATCAGGGAGTGAGGGAGTGAGGGAGGCAGGAGCAGGTGGCTATAATCCCTTCTGTCCTTCCAATCCCGGATCCCGTCCCTCACACACACACACACACACACACACACGACACCGCCAGAATAGACATCCCCAACAAGAGAAATACAACGAATCAGAATACCAGAATAATACAACGACACCAGAATAATACAACGACACCAGAATAATACAACACCAGAATAATACGACACCAGAATAATACAACGACACCAGAATAATACAACGACACCAGAATAATACAACGACACCAGAATAATACAACACCAGAATAATACAACGACACCAGAATAATACACCAGAATAATACAACGACACCAAAATAATACACCAGAATAATACGACACCAGAATAATACAACACCAGAATAATACGACACCAGAATAATACGACACCAGAATAATACAACGACACCAGAATAATACGACACCAGAATAATACAACGACCTCAGAATAATACGACACCAGAATAATACGACACCAGAATAATACGACACCAGAATAATACAATGACCCCAGAATAATACGACACCAGAATAATACGACACCAGAATAATACGTCACCAGAATAATACAACGTCACCAGAATAATACGACACCAGAATAATACGACACCAGAATAATACAACGGCACCAGAATAATACAACGACACCAGAATAATACGACACCAGAATAATATGACACCAGAATAATACAACGACACCAGAATAATACGACACCAGAATAATACGACACCAGAATAATACGACACCAGAATAATACGACACCAGAATAATACAACGACACCAGAATAATACGACACCAGAATAATATGACACCAGAATAATACGACACCAGAATAATACGACACCAGAATAATACGACACCAGAATAATACAACGACACACCAGAATAATACGACACCAGAATAATAGACAAGTTGAAGAAAGAGACAGGGTAAAGAGTGGAATAGACAAGTTGAAGAAAGAGACAGGATAAAGAGTGGAATAGACAAGTTGAAGAAATAGATAGAAAAGGAACAAAATAGACAAGTTAAAAAGAGACAGTACAGACAGTTGAATAGACAAGTTGACGAAGATAAATTGTAGAATAGACAAGTTGAAGAAGATAAATGGTAAAATAGACAAGTTGAAGAATAGAAATGGTAGAATAGGCAAGTTGAAGAAGATAAATGGTAGAATAGACAAGTTGAAGAATAGAAATGGTAGAATAGACAAGTTGAAGAAGAGAAATGAAAGAATAGACAAGTTGAAGAATAGAAATGGTAGAATAGACAAGTTGAATAAGAGAAACGGTAGAATACACAAGTTGAAGAAGAGAAACGGCAGAATAGACAAGTTGAATAAGAGAAACGGCAGAATAGACAAGTTGAATAAGAGAAACGGCAGAATAGACAAATTGAAGAAGAGAAACGGCAGAATAGACAAATTGAAGAAGAGAAACGGCAGAATAGACAAGCTACAGAAGAAAACAAAACAATAATAAAGAACCTGGAGAAGAGAAACAGTACATGGCAGAATAGACTAATTGAAGAAGAGAGATGGCAAACAGTAGACTATTAATTTAATCATATATTTTAATCGATAACTGTTTTTATCAAATGGGGGATATTTATATACATTCACCAATACCAACACACAAAATGAGTCACATCAATTAAATATATAAGGATAACTTTAATAATATTATGGTATTTCACTGTGAGTAAAGACGTACAATCTCAAACATATTTTTTCAAGTTCGGTCCGTTATTATTTCTACAATCCTGCGAAGAAAGAGCCAGACAAACAGACAGACAGACGGACGATGGATGGACAGACGATAGAATACACACACACACACACACACACACACACACACACACACACACACACACACACACACACACACATACGAACGAGATAATTATATACCACGAGCAAATAGAGACAGTAAGAGAGAACATGTTAGCTGGGAAAGGAGACGAAGATACCAAGAGGAGAATAAAGCAAAAGGAGACATAAGGAGATGAGAGGAAATATATAGGGTTCCATATAAAACACGCAAGATACCAATAGGAGAATATAGCAATGGGAGACATTAGATCAGAGTACAAAGGAGTACAAAGGAAATCAAGCAACAACAGATCTAGTGACCCTTCTAGGTTGCTTGTCCTCCAAAACACTGAGGATCAAGTGTCCAAACAGTGGTTTAGAGTGGGTAAGGGAACATTGGAAAGGGAATTACTGCCTGGAACTAATGTCCGTGGCAGGATTAGGAAGTTAGTAGGGGACAGATGGGTTAGTAACTGAGGGGGGGATAAAATAAAGTTATTCATTACAAACGCAGTCAGTCGCGGGTTTGATGCGAGATATTTGTCTAGGCGGAGTTTAAATGAATCAACGGTGATGCAGTCTATAACGTTTCGGGGAAGCCCATTCCACAAGTTGACAACTCGATTGAAGAAGAAATTCTTAGATTCGTGTGAGTTAAAAGATTTACCAATAATTTTGCAACCGTTTCCCCGCGTGTAATTAGATTGGTCGATAGTGAAGTACTTACTAGAGTTCATATTGTCGATGCCTTTGATGATTTTGAACACTTGAATTAAGTCACCTCTTAATCTGCGCTGGGTTAAAGGAAATAGATTTAATTCTCTAAGACGCTCTTCGTATGGTTTGTTCTTTAGGCTAGGTATCATTTTGGTAACTCTACGTTGAACTCGTTCTAGCTTGTTTATGTCTTTTTGGTAATAAGGGCACCAGGATTGAACGCAGTATTCCAGAAGAGGGCGGACTAAGGAATTGTAAAGGGTTAGGATAACTTCTTTGGATTTATGCTCAAATGACCTGCCTATAAAGCCAATTTATAAGCCAAAGATATAGAACTCCATGTAAGAGACGCAACATACCAACAGGATAATAAAGCCATAGGAGACATTAGGAGATCACAGGAATGATATAGAACTCCATGCAAGAGAATCATAAGTTACCAATAGGAAAATAATGTAATACGAGACATTAGGAGATCACAGGAATGATATAGAACTCCATGTAAGAGAAGTAGAAGTAACCAATAGGAAAATAAAGCCATAGGAGACACAAGGAGAGCCATGGTAAGAGGAAAATATTGAACGATAACAAAGAGGAGGCTAAACAATTGTGGGAGACAAGACGATTTACCAATAAAAGCCACGATAAACGAATTGTCTCTCTCTCACACTCACTCACTCTCACTCTCTCTCTATATATATATATATTTATATATATATAAATACGGTATATATATATTTATATATATATATATATATATATATATATTATATATAATTATATATATATATATATATATATATAATACAGTATATATATATATATATATATATATATATATACCGATATATATATATATTATATATATTCTATATATATATATATATATATATCTTTCTATATCCATATCACTCACTAAATAATAAAATATATAAACAATAAAAAATATAAAAAATAAAACATAATGTATAATTGTATATACAGTATATGTATAGTTAGATACATACACCCAACATATGCGTATGGCCTGAACCAATAAATCGGTCGAGATCCGTTTAAGTAGTGTGCCAGACGCCCAAACCCCTCCCCAAACAAACCCAACATCTTAAGGGCGACCAAACAGGGAGGAATCAAAGCCAATCCCCCGCCCTTCAAGAGCTACCAACACACAGGGAGTTTATTGGCAGTTTTATACCATCTCTGTTTGTATACCCGCCATATTGGGTACCTATGGAGTTGGTGCTGCTCATGCGTTGTAGTGATTCGTGAAATAACAACACATCAGGAGTTTGTTGGCATTTACTAACCATTTCCGTTTGTATATTATATTGGATACCTTTAAGTAAGTTTTGTTCATGCGTTATTCTTGCATTTCATACATTATCAATTTGTGAAATAGACAAGATACATTTACACTTGATAGACAGATAAGCAACACACACATTACAGACACACATGTACGACAAACGCACAAATGCGATAAGACACATACGTCCTAAAGACACACACATACATGGCAAAAGCACACACGCATTATATACACACAAACGTCACCTACGTATACGTCATACAAATACACAAAATGAACACACACACAAACATACACATTACGAAAACACAATGCAGAGTATGTAACATAAATGTTACTGTAAATATATTGCATCAATTCTCCCCATCAATAAATAAACCCCATCTCTCTCTCTCTCTCTCTAGTTGGCTTTACACTGCACTAAAAGGCAGCACTTTAAACATACCCGGAGGAAAACCCAAATTGAGAAGGAGGTTCCTCTCTCTCTCTCTCTCTCGCTCTCTCTCTCTCTCTCTCTCTCTCTCTCTTCCACCTGCGTCCTATACTTGGTTTTACACAGTCACTAGAAGGGAGCACCTTAAACACACCCAGAGGAAAACCCAAATTGAGAAGAAGGCATGCATAATATACCGATAATGACAAGGGTGGAGGCGACCAGGGGGAGAGAGAGAGAGAGAGAGAGAGAGAGAGAGAGAGAGAGAGAGAGAGAGAGAGAGAGAGAGAGAGAGAGAGAGAGAGAGAGCATAAGGTGAAGCGAGAACAAAAATATGAATATGAATAGAGGAGGGAAGGAGGTGGAGGAGGAGTAGGAGGAAGATTAATAAGAGGAAAAAACAATAAAATAAAGATAAAGAAGGAGGAGAGGTTAAAGAGGGGAAAAAGAAAGCTTAACCCTTTCAGCACATGTGCCGTCTTTCCAATAATTAACAGGTTTCGAACTATCTCACTTAACGCTTGTTATCACCACAGATCCCTCTTAAACTGCACAAAATCCTCTAAATATAGTTAGCATACAAATATAATGACGTCGCCTGTACACAAGGAGTTAAGGGCAAGGCGAAATAAACGTAGAAAATACGTACTGTCGTGGTCATAAATACTTGATCATCTCCTAATGATTAGGCCTATACTAGTATGAAACGGTAAACATTGAGTAGTGTGAGCCAATGAACATGAGTTTTTATCAAATGTTCAATATGCTTCGTCAGAGTTTCATAGCTGTTCCTTCAAAGATTGTACAACTAATCCTGACCAAAACTGTACACCAAGGATTTAAGAGATAAAACAGTAAACATAAATATTACAGAATTAAACAAGATGACGCATTAAAAAAATAAATATATGTATATACAGGGTGATTCAGTAACCCTTTTCATAAATTTAATGGCAAATTCGGGAGACAAAAATAAGACTAATTTACTCTATGACCCTTAGAGTCAGTCTTTGATATGATGGTGATATTACACCTTTAAAGTTATCAATAGATGGAAAAGAAAAAAATCTAAGGAGTGAGAATGAAAATGTCGTTGCTAACTGGCAGGGTAGCGTAACCAAGACTTGGTATCAAAATGGCTGCATACGGTAGCTGGATGCAGTTGGTTTCCCAATTTACAAAGGTACATTACTATTTGTACTATCATCATCATCATTATTATACTACATTATTCATAGTAGTAGTAGCAGTAGCAGTAGCAATAGTAGTTGTTGTTGTTGTTGTAAGGGGAGAAGCGGGCGGAGGAGGGATAAGTGAAGGAGGAGGGATAAGTGGAGAATGGATAAGTGGAGGAAGAGGGGTAAGTGGAGGAGGACGGATAGGTGGATTAGAAGGGATAAGTGGAGGAGGAGGGTTTTTCTTTCCGAACTCGAATTTCGAAACTACGGTCGTCAGTATGAATCATTATTTATTAATATTAATTATGATGATGGTGATAAAATGCTAATGTTCTTTTGAGCATTGAGACAACTGCTACCATATGCAACCATTTACATACCACGTGTAAGCAAAGAAACAATCTTTAGATTCATGTACAGATTGATTCAAGATTCATTAAGACGACCGGAGTATCAAAGCTCAAAGTGGGCAGGGAGATCCCTCCTCCTCCACTTACACCTCTTCCACCACTTACTCCTCCTCCTCTTCCTCTTACTTATCCTCCGCCGCCTGCTTTTCCCCTTGCTACTACTGCTACTAATACAATGATTATTAATAATAATGATGATGATAATTCAAATACAGTAGTAATGTACCTTTGTAAATTGCGAAACCAACTGCATCCAGCTACCGTATGCAGCCATTTTGATACCAAGTCTTGGTTACGCTACTGCCAGCTAGCAACGATATTTTCATTCTCACTCCTTAGATTTTTTTCTTTTCTATCTATCGATAACTTTAAAGGTGTAATATCTCCATCATATCAAAGACTCACCCTAAGGGTCATAGAGTAAATTAGTCTTATTTTTGTCTCACGAATTTGCCATTAAATTTATGAGAAAGGGTTACTGAATCACCCTGTATATATACAGTATATACTGTATATATATATATATATATATAATATACCGGTATATATATATATATAATATATATATTATATATACAGTATATATATTATATACACGGTATATATATATATATATATACAGTATTATTATTATTTTTTTTTTTTCTATGTGATTGAGGGAGGCAAAAGGCATAACTGCCTATAGCGAGTGCCTCCCCCATAGTTGAAAGAGTGACAGGGCCAAAATCAAGGGACGTTCGAGCCAAATTGCCTGGAACACGGAGTTTGAAGCAATTTAAGTCATAGGAAGAGGGAAAGACTGATTCTGGGAGAGAGTTCCAGAGCTCAGCTGTTGAGTAGAAGAAAGTTTGAGAGTAACGTTTCACTCTTGGGTTGGAGAGTTGCACAGAGTAGGGGTGGGATTGAGTTGCAAGACGGGTACCACGTGCCCTACGTAAAGGAGGTGGTATGCACTGGGATAGCTCTGAGGAACACTGATTATTATAGTAGCGATAGAATAGCGAGAGAGATGCAACATTGCTGCGGAGAGAGAGAGATTGCAGAGAGTTGGTGAGTGGACGGGAGTTAATGATACGAAAGGCCTTCCTTTCAACTTTGTCTAGGAGAGCGGTGTGAGAGGAACCTCCCCACACATGTGAATAATACTCAATACAAGGGCGCACTATGCCCCTATACAGAGCAAGAAGCTGTGCAGGGGAAAAGAACCCCCTAAGGCGGTTGAGCACACCCAGCTTCTGGGAGGCTGCCTTAGCAAGACTGGTAATATGGTCCTTCCAAATGAGAGCAGAAGAAAAAGAGACACCAAGAATATTGAGAGAATGGATGTAATACTACTACTACTACTACTACTACTACTACTACTACTAATAATAATAATAATAATAATAATAACAACAACAATAACACCAACGACATCAATGAGACTATCAACAAAGAAATCAACATTAATCTGAATAAAAACAAAGATTAAAAACAACAAATATACGCTTTGGCAACCACTGCGACACACACCAGTACCACCCCCAACAACAATAACGACGACGACAACTACAACAATAACACAACACCAAAATACACACACATACATACATAGGCACACGCACAAACACACACCAGTACCCCTCGCATCAAGAACAACAACGACAGCAATAGCAAACACCAAAACACACACACACACACACAAACACACCAACAACAACGACAACTACAAGAACAATAACCATCAAAACACACACACACACAAACACACCAACAAGCACAGCACAGGACAACCAGGAAGGAGGACCGAAGACAGCGAGGGCGGCAACCTGCGAAGGAATTAAATGCTAATCTGTCAAGAACCGCGAATTTGGATAAAGCTCCACCAACACGACCCAAATTCAAAACCGCCAGGGATAACGACCGAGGACCGATGTCAGCCATGAATGTAAATGTAGATCCGATCAGAACCAAAAATTTGATTAAAGAACGTTCTGGGAGTTCTAAAACCGCAACTTTAAAGGTTTTCTATGCAAACGCTCGTAGCATACACAATAAATTTTCAGATTTAGAGGAACTAGTGTTTACTGAAAATATGATGTGATTGGTATAACAGAATCTTGGCTCAATACAGTAGATAGAGACTTTTTAGCAGAGTATTCACTTCCCGGTTATGTAATGTTTGAGAAAAGCCGAATAAATAAAAATGGAGGTGGCGTTTTATTTTATATCAAAGAAAGTCTTAACCCGACCCTCTTGTCAAAACCTCAAATTGTGAACGTCGACACATCTTTTATGCTAATAAAGAATAATAAAGGTACAAAACTAATACTTGCATTAATATACAGACCTCCAGCTCAATCAGTGCAAACTGACCGAGAAATTTATGAACAAATTGCAGATGTAAGTAACTCACAAGATACCGTATTTTTTGGCGACTTTAATTTACCTGTGACCAAGTGGGGCGATACTCTTACTTCACACTCCGGACATGACTTGTATACGAACTTGCAAGAGAGTTCGCTTTATCAATTTGTTCGAACACCGACCCGTGGTAATAACGTTCTTGACATTGTACTTGCAACAAAAGAAGAATTAATAGAGAATTTGAATGTTGGTGATGAATTCAGTAACAGCGACCATCGTACGATAACTTTCACTTTAAACTTTACTAGTAACGAACCAAATAGTAGCATCGAAAAAGTCCCTAATTTCAAGAAAGCAAACTTTCATAAACTTAGAGCTATGTTTAAAGAAACTGACTGGAGCTTTTTAATTAACAATAACGACATAAATACATCTTGGAAGTTATTCGAAACCACTTACCTAAAAGCAGTGCAAGACTGCATACCATCGAAAATACGGCGTCCAGGCCATAATAATAAGCCCAAATGGTGGAATAATGATATTTCAAACTGCCTGCTTGCTAAAAAAATTGCTAATGATAGATTAAAATCCTCACAAAATGACGAAGAACGGGTGAAATTTGTAGAGCTACGACGCAAAGCCAAAAAGTTAATTAAGCAAAGTAAAAAGACCCTAGAGTTACATATTGCGAATCAAAGTAAAACAAACCCGAAAGAATTCTATAGTTATATCAGAAAGAAAAAAGTAGTTACTTCAACTGTTGGACCGTTAGTCGATGAAACTGGAGAATACACCAAAGACGAAGTACAAATAAGTAATGCCCTCAATACCTTCTTTGCATCAGTTTTTACAACAGAAGACCTCAGTGATATCCCTACACCATCGCCGATTCAGATTGATAATTCAGATGTTCTAAGCAATATCACCGTTACAGAGAGAGAAGTATTGAATTGTTTAGATAAACTCAAGGTAAATAAAACGCCTGGACCTGATACAATCTCGCCTAGAGTTCTAAAGGAAGCTAAGGATGAGCTCTCCAAACCACTGACATTACTATTCAATATATCCTTGCAGTCTGGAACTATGCCTGATCAGTGGAAGATAGCCAACGTAACACCGATATTCAAAAAAGGCAGCAAATCCCTACCCAGTAACTATCGTCCAATTAGCTTAACCTCAGTTGTATGTAAAATGCTAGAAACGGTCATAAGAGACAGACTCGTAAATCACTTAGAGGAAAATAGCATACTTAAAGATACTCAACACGGCTTTCGTAAAAAACGTTCCTGTTTAACAAACCTCTTAGACTTCTTCCACGATATCCTCAACCTCTACGATGAGAGTAAAGCTGTAGATATTATATACCTTGATTTTCAAAAGGCCTTTGACAAAGTTCCCCACAAACGTTTACTGCTAAAACTAAAAGCGCATGGAATACAAGACGGTGTGTTGAAATGGATAGAAAATTGGCTCAGCGACAGAAAGCAAAGAGTAGTCATAAACGGTAAGGCATCTAAATGGACCAATGTAAGTAGCGGGGTACCCCAGGGATCGGTACTAGGACCAATTATCTTTCTAATTTACATCAACGACATAGATGAGGGTCTCACCTGTACAATCTCAAAATTTGCTGACGATACAAAAATTGCAAATAGCGTACTCTCAAAAGAACAAGTTGACGATATGCAACACAATCTAGATAAATTGTCACATTGGGCCCAAATTTGGCAAATGAGTTTCAATGCGGATAAATGTAAAGTACTACATATCGGATACCTAAATGAGAAAGCAAACTATTCGATGAATGGCACTCAGCTTAAGAATGTAAACAGAGAAACCGATCTGGGAGTAACAATATAGAGTAACCTAAAACCGAGTCAACAATGTTCAGAAGTTGTTAAGAAGGCAAACAAAATAATTGGCTTTATAGGCAGATCATTTGAGCATAAATCCAAAGACGTAATCCTAACCCTTTACAATTCCTTAGTCCGCCCTCTTCTGGAATACTGCGTTCAATGCTGGTGCCCTTATTACCAAAAAGACATAAACAAGCTAGAACGAGTTCAACGTAGAGTTACCAAAATGATACCTAGCCTAAAGAACAAACCATACGAAGAGCGTCTTAGAGAATTAAATATATTTCCTTTAACCCAGCGCAGATTAAGAGGTGACTTAATTCAAGTGTTCAAAATCATCAAAGGCATCGACAATATGAACTGTAGTAAGTACTTCACTATCGACCAATCTAATTACACGCGGGGAAACGGTTGCAAAATTATTGGTAAATCTTTTAACTCACACGAATCTAAGAATTTCTTCTTCAATCGAGTTGTCAACTTGTGGAATGGGCTTCCCCGAGACGTTATAGACTGCAGCACCGTTGATTCATTTAAACTCCGCCTAGACAAATATCTCGCATCAAACCCGCGACTGACTGCGTTTGTAAATGAATAACTTTATTTTATCCTCCCCTCAGTTACTAACCCATATGTCCCCTACTAACTTCCTAGTCCTGCCACGTTAGTGGCAGGGCAGTAGTTCCCTTTCCAATGTTCCCTTACCCACTCTAAACCACTGTTTGGACACTTGATCCTCAGTGTTTTGGAGGACAAGCAGCCTAGAAGGGTCACTAGATCTGTTGTTGCTTGATTTCCTTTGTACTCCTTTGTACAACAACGACAACTACAAGAATAATAACCATCAAAACACACACACACACACACACACACCAACAACAACGACAACTACAAGAATAATAACCATCAAAACACACACACACACACACACACACACACACAAACACACACACGCATACACACACATACAAACACACACCAGTATCACCACCACCACCAACAACAATATCAATAATAAACACCATAACACACACACACACACTCACATACAGACATACACCAGCACCACCACCATTAACAGCATCGACAACGACAACAACTACTACAATAACAAACACCAAAATTGAACTAAGGAACACTAACATTGAGGAACACACACACACACACACACACACGTGTACACATATGAACACACAATTACACACATAACACGAACACATAAAATATAAACACACATACTCTCCCTCTCTCATTGTCTGCCTCTCTCTCTCTCTCTCTCTCTCTCTCTCTCTCTCTCTCACTGATCATGAAGACAATAACCGAACCAAGCTATTGAGGAAACTTCAGATCAGACACCAATCAAAGGGAACGTATGACCTTAACCTGACTTAAAGACAGAAAGCTGGAGGGTCAAAGGTGAACATTATACAGTCAAAGACAAAATACCGTACCATACGTTTTTGTTTGTTATATTCATATTTCCTTTAGAGTTCTTTTTATTAATTTCCTCTCGAGATTAAAAGAACTACACAGAACGTCAGTTGTTTTATCATGTCTGTATGGAATAAAAAACACAGAAAATAACCAAAATGAAATGACAGATGAAACATGAGGAGGAAATAATAAGGATGATGAAAGAGATGGAAGAAAATAAAGACATTTAAGAAAATATTAAAATTATCATATTGATTTAAATAAAAACAAAGATTATGTATAATACAGATTGTGCGTATGTGTGTGTTCATGTGTGTGTGTGTTCATGTGTGTGTGCGTTGTGAGATAAGATAGAGAAGAGAGAGAGGAGAGAGAGAAGAGAGGAGAGAGAGAGAGAGAGAGAGAGAGAGAGAGAGAGAGAGAGAGAGAGAGAGAGAGAGAGAGAGAGAGAGAGCCTGATAATTGAAAGACAACAGGGGTGACGATGAAGATGTTTCCTGTCGCCTGCTGGTTACATTTTAAGGGAGGGGGGGGGGGGGGGGGGGGGGGGGGGGTGAAAAGGGGTGGAAGTGTTTTTTATTTATTATTATTATTTATTTATTTTGTATTTATTTATCATATATTTTTACGATGGGGGAAGCACCAGGATAATTAAGGAGATATTGCAAAATATAATTAATATCTATTATGAGTGATCCGATCGTTTCAATCATATCATATAATATATATATATATATATATATATATATATATATATATATATATATATATATATATATATATATATACACACACGATCAAAACGATCTGATCAATCATACTGGATAGCAACAATAAGGGGAGGTGTGGCCGAGGAGTGGTCTGAGATGCTAAGCTAGTCACTACAAGTTCCTGGGTTTCAATCATAAATTTGTGGTGGAATTTGTGCTGTAATTGTTGCAATAATATGAGTGTTATTCTTAGTTTCAGTACTTCACAAACAAGTTCACTGACAAGCCATAATGAATGAAAATAGAAAACACTTCACATGGTAGAACAACAGCAAACGTTATAGCCACCCAGGCATACCATAAAATCAGTGATGCGGTTTCTATAACATTATCAATTTATGAAAAACTGTGTGTTTTTTTTGTTTTTTTTTAAATAACAGTGCCCAGTGAGCAGCTGACTAGGTGCCGTGGGAGTGTATGGGACTGAGATGGTCAAGATGAGTGGTGCCCCCAGTTTGGGAAGCCGTCAGTTAGTTGACAAGCCAACTGCACGCCATCTAATGTAAGCTCACCAAACTACATCCTGTCCAACGATTGAACCACATAATAAGTGCATGCCTGTAGTAATGGTTGGATACAAAATAAAGTAAAATAACATACACACACACACACACACACACACACACACACACACAGATTAGCCTATGTGACAAAAGTAAAAGGGAGTGTGAAGAAATGGGGAGGCGTGGAACATGCGACAGAGGGCTATGTTAAGT
>CM064483.1:4801562-4819062 GCA_032716605.1 Paralithodes platypus
AAGTTCCTCAGTAGAGCATTCTCATTTATCCTCAACTTAACTTCTGCTGACATTTATGTTCTCTGCATAAGCAACTGCAGAGGGCACTAACTCCAGCTTTGTGGAATTAAAGTCTCTCCCTCCCTCCCTCTCTCTCTCTCTTAAAAATGTAGACGTGTACATTGATCGATGTATGCTTTTCGACAAACATACTAATGAATTATCTAAAAAAGTTGTTGGTACATTAATGTTTATTAATCGCATAAGTGCCAGTCTCGATAAACCTTCTCGAATAATCGTCGTACACTCCTTAGTACTGAGTATAATAAACTACTGCATCCGGGTGTGGGCCACAACAATAACTAGTGGTGTAAAGAAATTACAGAATTTTGAAGCCAAAGTAGCCATAGGTGGTGCAAAGAAGTACAATCATGTAACACCGAAAATTAAAGAACTTGGGTGGTTAAGAATCAAAGAAAAGCATAGGTTAGACACATGTACTGCTGTTTTTAAGGTGCTAAACGGTTTCTATCCAACATGGTTCAAGATATTTCCTACTGTTAGTAACATAACCAATAGTACAACCAGACAACAAAATGGTCTCTATGTACAGAACTAGAACAGATGCTGGAGCTAGATGTATGAATGTCATAGGTCCAAAGATGTGGAACAACCTGTCTTCTATCATTACAGATGCTTATACTCTATCTGATTTTAAAGGTAATCTTATAAGCCTCCTTTTAAGCACCACATCTATAACATAAGTTACTGTTATTTTAGTACTTTGACATAATTACATTGGTTTCTGTATAGCTATGTATCTTACCCTTGACTTTGTAATTTTGTATGTAACATATAAATATTTTAATTATAGCTGTAAAGAATAACCACTTACTAGTGGAAATAAAATAATCTCAATTTGAACTCTCTCTCTCTCTCTCTCTCTCTCTCTCTCTCTCTCTCTCTCACACATATTTTCATCTGACAATCACTCAATCCTTCCCCTCTTCATCACTCCCTTATCTTGTGTCCATCATCACCTTCCTACCTCTAACCCTCTCTCGCTCTCTCTCTCTCACACTTATTCTCATCTGGTCATCACATCATCAATCACTCAATCCTTCCCCTCTTCATCACTTCCTTATCTTGTGTCCATCATCACCTTCCTACATATACCCCCCTCCCCCTCTCTATCTCTCTCTTTATCTCTCTCTCTCTCTCTCTTTCTCTCTCTCTCTCTCTCTCTCTTTCACCTATTCCCATCTGGCCATCACATCATTCATCACTCAATCCTTCCCCTCTTCATCACCCCCTTATCTTGTGTCCATCATCACCTTCCTACCTCTACCCCCCCCCCCCCCCCCGCTCTCTCTCTCTCTCTCTCTTACCTATTCTCATCTGGCCATCTCTCTCTCTTCTTCTTCCCCCCCTTCTTTTTCCCTTCTTCTTTTCCTCCCTCTTTTCTTTTCTTTCTCCTTTCTTTTTTTTCGCTTCTTCTTTTTCTCTCCCCCCTCCCCTCGTCTCTCTCTCTCTCTCTCTCTCTCTCTCTCTCTCTCTCTCTCTTCTGTATTCCCATTTGTGTTCTAAACTTCTTTCTATTCCCAATTATTCTCATATCTTTCAATTATTCAACATAATTTTGTTTTTTTGTCTATACCCATTGATCGACTATATTTGAATGATAGAATTTTCCAACCAATATTATTTACACATTTTACATGTTCTTCCTGATTTCCTCTTTTATATCTTAAATTACCTTCTCACTTTCTTGGTGTTTTCTCCTTTCCTTCTCTTCTCTGGTCTTGTTTTCGGGGTTTTCATTTTCTCTTTATTCTCCTTTATCTGTTGTCTCTAATAGGCTATCTAATTTATTTTTTCATCCGTATTTGCCCATCAACCCCTTCTGAACCGGTGCGTCTTGCTAACTTTTTTTCTGGCCACGATTAGACGATTTCATTCACCTTAATTAACAAGGGCCTCTATCATTTAACAGCTTCTAACTATCTCACTTAACCGTCTTTACTACCACAGACCTTTCTTAAACTTTATAAAATCCTCTAAAAATAGCTAGAAAAAAACTAAAAAGACGTCGTCGGTACAGAAGAGGTTAATGATCGCTTACCTATTTCCTCATTTACCTCTCTTTTATCTTTCTTCTTCTTCTTATCGATTAAAGAAGGAGTAGAAGGCGGAAGGGCAGGCCAAATCACATTCTTCCTGGCCATACATCACCTCTTAAGACATCCTCCCCCTCTCTCTCTCTCTCTCTCTCTCTCTCTCTCTCTCTCTCTCCACAGACACACATAATTGTAGTATGTTAGTGAGGTGTTATATATATATGTGTGTGTGTGTGTGTGTGTGTGTGTGTGTGTGTGTTTTTTTTTTTTTTTTGCCCCCAAATACTTCATCTCCAATGAGTAAGTAACGATCGCATTACTTTCTTTTAATCGTTGAAGTTGAAAATTCTCAGCCGATATGTTAACCCTTTCAACCTCCAATACGCGTTTCTGTTGTTTTCTGGATACTATTAGACGATTTTATTCAGATTAGTAACGGTATGTGGAAGTTAAAGCCCTGTTGATTGAGATAGTATTTACACATTTAATACCCACAGATACTTCCTAAGCTGCATAAAATGGTCCAATGATAGCCAAAATAAACTGCTGAAAACGCGTCAGAGCTTCAAAGGGTTAATAGTTTTGGCCAGAGATAACTTAAGCTCATTAGAGACTTAAGCTTATATTAATGTACCCAGGACGCACACCAGCCAATTTAACCCTTTCTGTACCGGCGACCTGTTTTTTTATTTTATTTCAGCCACAATTAGGCGATTTTATGAAGCTTAGGATGGATCTATGGTAGCTAACAGGATTATTGGAGATAGTCTGTTGTCTTTCAATTGATACACGTCCCTCCTAAGCTGAATAAAATAGTCTAATAGTTGTCAGAATATAATGAAAAGGACGTCACCGGTATAGAAAGGGATAGTGGGAGGTTTGTCATTTGCGCCTTAGACCTCCATCAAGCTACCACAGATCCTTCCTAAGCTGAGCTAAACAATATAATGGTCGTCAGAACATAATAAAGAAAGGCATCAACTATACCGAAAGAGTTAAGAATACAAATACAACCTATGAATACATAATACATTACACAAATACAACCTATGAATACATAATACATTACACAAATACAAACCTATGAATACATAATACATTACACAAATACAACCTATGAATACATAATACATTACACAAATACAACCTATGAATACATAATACATTACACAAATACAACCTATGAATACATAATACATTACACAAATACAAACCTATGAATACATAATACATTACACAAATACAACCTATGAATACATAATACATTACACAAATACAACCTTTATAATACATCATACATTACACAAATACAACCTATGAATACATAATACATTACACAAATACAACCTATGAATACATAATACATTACACAAATACAACCTATGAATACATAATAACATTACACAAATACAACCTATGAATACATAATACATTACACAAATACAACCTATGAATACATATACATGACACAAATACAACCTATGAATACATAATACATTACACAAATACAACCTATGAATACATAATACATTACACAAATACAACCTTATAAATACATAATACATTACACAAATACAACCTATGAATACATAATACATTACACAAATACAACCTTATAAATACATAATACATTACACAAATACAACCTATGAATACATAATACATTACACAAATACAACCTTATAAATACATAATACATTACACAAATACAACCTTATAATACATAATACATTACACAAATACAACCTATGAATACATAATACATTACACAAATACAACCTTATAAATACATAATACATTACACAAATACAACCTATGATACATAATACATTACACAAATACAACCTTATAAATACATAATACATTACACAAATACAACCTATGAATACATAATACATTACACAAATACAACCTATGAATACATAATACATTACACAAATACAACCTATGAATACATAATACATTACACAAATACAACCTATGAATACATAATACATTACACAATACAACCTATGAATACATAATACATTACACCAAATACAACCTTATAAATACATAATACATTACACAAATACAACCTATGAATACATAATACATTACACAAATACAACCTTATAAATATATAATACATTACACAAATACAACCTTATAATACATAATACATTACACAAATACAACCTATGAATACATAATACATTACACAAATACAACCTTATAAATACATAATACATTACACAAATACAACCTATGAATACATAATACATTACACAAATACAACCTATGAATACATAATACATTACACAAATACAACCTATGAATACATAATACATTACACAAATACACCTATGAATACATATACATTACACAAATACAACCTTATAAATACATAATACATTACACAAATACAACCTATGAATACATAATACATTACACAAATACAACCTTATAAATACATAATACATTACACAAATACAACCTTATAAATACATAATACATTACACAAATACAACCTATGAATACATAATAAATTACACATATACAACCTATAAATACATAATACATTACACAATACAACCTATGAATACATAATACATTACACAAATACAACCTATGATACATAATACATTACACAAATACAACCTATGAATACATAATACATTACACAAATACAACCTATGAATACATAATACATTACACAATTACAACCTATGAATACATAATACATTACACAAATACAACCTATGAATACATAATACATTACACAAATACAACCTATGAATACATAATACATTACACAAATACAACCTATGAATACATATACATTACACAAATACAACCTATGAATACATACTACCATTACACAAATACAACCTTATAAATACATAATACATTACACAAATACAACCTATGAATACATAATACATTACACAAATACAACCTTATAAATACATAATACATTACACAAATACAACCTATGAATACATAATACATTACACAAATACAACCTTATAAATACATAATACATTACACAAATACAACCTTATAATACATAATACATTACACAAATACAACCTATGAATACATAATACATTACACAAATACAACCTTATAAATACATAATACATTACACAAATACAACCTATGAATACATAATACATTACACAAATACAACCTATGAATACATAATACATTACACAAATACAACCTATGAATACATAATACATTACACAAATACAACCTATGAATACATAATACATTACAACCTTATAAATACATAATACATTACACATATACTAATATACTATTAACCCCTTCATTACCGGTGACGTACTTTTCATCATATTTTCGCAATTATAAGACGATTTTATTCAAACTTAGGAAGGACCTCTAGCAATAATAAGGCTTCAATCTATCTCAACCGACCCTTTTAACTACCACAGATCCTTCCTAAGCTACATAACATCGTCTAAATGTTGCTAGAATATAATACAACACACGTCGCTGGTACTCAAAAGGGTTAATATCAAAATGATTACAACAATAAAATTATGCATATAGGCTACTATTAATATAAGAACTATAACATTCAAACACACATAAAATAAATACATTCAAAACATAGTCCACTGGTCAACCATCATTACCGTAGAGGTCAACCATAATTGGTCAACCATCTTGGTTCAGAGGTCAACTATCACACACACAGACACAACAACCATCATTACCGTAGAGGTCAACCATAATTGGTCAACCATCTTGGTTCAGAGGTCAACTATCACACACACAGACACACACATTCATACAGACCGGTTGATGTTTGAATTAGCGGGTTTGCCTATCGTAGGCTTGGACTCTCCTGGTTTGGGCTCAATGTTCCGCCTCATAGTCGTGCCCGTAGTACATGGAAGCCCGGATGCGGGTTTTCTCTTCCTGAACCATGGTCCAGAATCGGTTGGAGTCTTCATTGACGGGCGGGTATACCCTGCCGAACTGGACCTCTCCCCAGATTTGGTGTTCCGCCACTTGTTTAAAACCCTCTCCTTGAAGGTTAAAGTTTCAGTAACGGTTTCAGTGTTTCCTGGTTGAGGGTTGTTAGTGATATTGCGGGCGTGGGGGTGGGAGGTGGGGGTAGCAGGGGCGGCGTGGGGGTGGCAGGGGCGGGCGTGGGGGTGGCTGGGGCGGGCGTGGGGGTGGGTGGGGCGGGCGTGCGGGGGGTGGGTGGGGCTTGGACTCTATTTTCCGCCTCATTGCCCTGCCCGTTGGTCATGGAAGCCAGAATGCGGGTTTTCTCTTTCTGAACCATGGTCCAGAAATGGTTGGAGTCTCCATTGGCAGGCGGGTATACCCTGCCGAACTGGATCTCTTTCGAGATTTGGTGTTCCGCTACTTGTTTAACCCTCTCCTTGAAGGTTAAAGTTTCATTAACGGTTTCAGTATTTCCTTGTTGAGGGTTGTTATTGATTTTGCGGCCGTGAGGGTGGGAGGTGGGGGTGGCAGGGGCGGGCCTGGGGGTGGCAGGGGCGGGCCTGCTAAGGGCAGAGGAGTAAGTGAGAGGGGCATAGGCGTAAGTGAGAGGGGCAGGGGCGGGGTTTGGGGTGGCAGGGGCGGGCGTGGAGATGGCAGGGGCGGGGGTCGGGGGAGCAGATAATGTGTGTGTGTGTACTATAACCCTTTGATTTCCACACGTTACTTCTGAGCTGAATAAAATCGTCTGATAGTAGATTAACCCCTTGAAGTTCTGACGCGTTTCAGCAGTTTATTTTGGCTATCATTAGACGATTTTATGCAGCTTAGGAAGGATCTGTGGGTATTAAAAGGGTAAATGCTATCTCAATCAACCCTTTGACTTCCGTATACCATTACTAATCTGAAAAAAATCGTCTAATAGTAGCCAGAAAACAGAACAGAAACGCGTATTGGAGTTTGAAAGGGTTAATTTACTGCTACCAATTTACCGATATCTTTATAAGGGTATATCAATCACTATGGACACTTTACCCTTTTCGTACCTTCTTTATACCAATTATATATGACAGTGCATAAAGCTACTAATGATTAAATAAAGTAGTTGGGATGAAATGATGTGTATTCTTGTTAGTTCACAGCTGATTAGTTAATGTAATAATGCTTTAGTGCGGGCTTACCTAATTCCTTTATGGAAATTATACATAAATTCTTTCAGCCATTTGTTCAGGCATTTCGTTTTGGGCTGTGATGTTGGTATGCTGATTATTGTGTGTGTGTGTGTGTGTGTGTGTGTGTGTGTGTGAGAGAGAGAGAGAGAAAGAGTGTGTTGTATGTGCGTGTAGCCTGTGTGTGTATTGGACGTTTGTATAGGGGAGTGTTTATGTGTGTGTGTGTGTGAGAGAGAGAGAGAAAGAGTGTGTGTTGTATGTGCGTGTAGCCTGTGTGTGTATTGGACGTTTGTATAGGGGTGTGTTTAGAGTGTGTGTTTGTGTGTAGCTGTGTATTGTGTAGGGGTGTATTAAGAGTGTTTGTGTGTGTTTGTTTGTGGCTGTGTATTGTGTAGGGGTGTATTAACCCTTTCACGCACATATGACGCAGAGGTTGCCAGATTAGCAATAAGAAATAGAGTTCTCTCACTCTTATAATTACGGTACCTCTCCGAAATTAGTTTTCTGCCCACAGCTAACTCAAAGACAACTGCAGAGGTTGAAGTACCGGTAACTAAACTAAAGGTTTATAAATACCCCTGATGGTAACAAATGGTATCCCCAATAGGCCCAAGATCGCGTCATATGTCGGAGAGGGTAAGAGTGTGTATGGTGTGTGTGTGTGTGTGTGTGTGTGTGTGTGTGTGTGTGTGTGTGTGTGTGTACTTACTCTAGTTTTACTTACTCTAGTTGTATTGCGGGAGTGAGCATGCTCGTTATTTCCCGCCTCCTATATGTGTAGGTGTTATATGTATCGTTGGAATGGCTGTGGATGTGTGTGTAGTCTATTTTTAGCCAATTGGCGACATCGGAAACGAAGGCTTAGGGTGGATCTGTATGGTACCATTTTCACTATAGACGGTACCGTCTCGCCCGAAGGCTTAGGTAGCCATCAGCTTAGGTGAACCATATGATACCCATCTCGCCTTGTACCATTTTTGCCAACCCCAGATGGGACGTCACAACGTCGTCCACTTATTCCTGTCTGTCTGTCTGTCTGTCTGTCTGTCTGTCTGTCTGTCTGTCTGTCTGTGTGTGTGTGTGTGTGTGTGTGTGTGTGTGTGTGTGTGTGTGCGCGCGCGCGTGCGCGTGCGTGTGTGTGTGTGTGCGTGTGTGTGTGTGTGTGTGTGTGTGTGTGTGTACTGTAGGTTAGGTTTAAGGTAGAAATAACGAGGAAACAAGGCCAACACTCCAAGAACCACCTCTGCTGAACCACACTCGTTACAGGCTCCCTGTTGTGTGTCTCTTTCATACACACATTAATAAAGGTTTAATAGAATAATAAATACAATCATACGAACTCCAAAGTTATCCCGGCCCATTTAACCAACTTGTATGAACGCATCCCAAGCGATATACATGTTTTTCCTAACTACTTCACTAACTGGTAAAACAAACAGATATATGAAACAGAAGAAAAACCAGTTATGTCTGAAAATAAACTAAAAGGAAAAAGGCAAAATAGGTAGCGAAACGAGAAAAGTGAACGATTAGTTAGGAAATGGATGAAGTAAAAATGTATAATGAAAAGCAACGAGAGAGAGAGAGAGAGAGAGAGAGAGAGAGAGAGAGAGAGAGAGAGAGAGAGAGAGAGAGAGAGAGAGAGAGAGAGAGAGAGAGAGAGAGAGAGAGAGAGAGAGAGAGAGAGAAAGCATAGGACGTAGTTGAGAGAAATAAACCGAGGCATAAAATCAGTGTTAGGTAGAGTGAAATAAACAGAGCTAGGTATATTTTCAGGTAGAGTTAAGTAGATAGAGGTAGAACAGGTGAGGTAGAGAGAGATAGGTCGAACCATTTGTTATATTTTTGTATACAGATATTCCAAAGATATATTACAAAGGCACAAAAGGGACCAGCAAATGGACCCCCATGAACTTACAATAATTAAGACATTCTACATTATTGTTAGAAATTAATTTATAGAATATTTCCATTTATAAATATTGGTATTACTAGCATTAATAACCTAGATGTGTGTGAATTTACTATGTTTAATGTATTTTGTTTTGTTTCCGTTCGGGCTCTGTCTCCAGCTATGGGGTATGGTGTGCCTGAGTATATGCATACATACACTAGCAATACGACATTAAAACAAAGCATAATGTAATTTAATCAAGTATTGTACACATATTAAATATAGTTGTAGTGTATTAGGTAAACTTTACACGGTGAGGGAGAGTGATGAGGTAGACAGGTTGAGAAAGAGAGGATAACAGGGCGGGTGAGGTAGACATAATGAGGTACCGGTAGAGTAAGGTAGACAGGTGTAGAGAAAGAGGGGTAGGGTGACAGGGCAGGTGAGATAGAGTAAGGTGGACAGGGGTAGAGAGATAGAGAGAGAGGTAGGATGACAGGACAGGTGACTTATAGAAAGGTAGACAGAGGTAGAGAGAGCGGGGTAGGATGACAGGGCAGGTGAGGTAAACAGAGGAAAAGAGAGCGCGGTTGGATGACAGGGCAGGTGAGGTAGGTAGAGATAGAGTGGAGTAAACAGAGGTACAGGGAGGTAGCCAGAGAGGTGGAGTGAGGTACACAGAGGAAGAGAAAGAGGTCGGTTGGATGACAGGGCGGGCGTCTAACCGTCAATCAGACAACAGTTGTGGTCTGGGTGTGTCCTGGGGCCTACACCAGAACACTCACGATCCATCACCCAGACCCTCTCACCCTCAACTCCCTCATCCTACCTCCCCTCCCTCACCCTGAACCCCCTCCCTCGATAACCCTACCCTCCTCACTCCCCCTGCCTCCCCTCCCTCTATATATCTGCCGCCCCCTCCCTCCCCCTGAACCCCCTCCCCCTGCTTCCCTCCCTCACCCTGCCACCCCCTCTCTCACCCTGCCCCCTGCCTCCCTCATCCAGCCCCCTCCCTCCCTCACCCTAGGGATCGGTACTAGGACCAATTATCTTTCAAATTTACATCAATGACATAGATGAGGGTCTCACCTGGACAATCTCAAAATTTGCTGACGATACAAAAATTGCAAATAGCGTACTCTCGAAAGAACAAGTTGACGATATGCAACACAATCTAGATAAGTTGTCATGTTGGGCCCAAATTTGGCAAATGAGTTTCAATGCGGATAAATGTAAAGTACTACATATCGGATACCTAAATGAGAAAGCAAACTATTTGATGAATGGCACTCAGCTTAAGAATGTAAACAGAGAAACCGATCTGGGAGTAACAATATCGAGTAACCTAAAACCGAGTCAACAATGTTCAGAAGTTGTTAAGAGGGCAAACAAAATAATTGGCTTTATAGGCAGGTCATTTGAGCATAAATCCAAAGACGTTATCCTAACCCTTTACAATTCCTTAGTCCGCCCTCTTCTGGAATACTGCGTTCAATCTTGTTGCCCTTATTACCAAAAAGATATAGACAAGCTAGAACGAGTTCAACGTAGAGTTACCAAAATGATACCTAGCCTAAAGAACAAACCATACGAGGAGCGTCTTAGAGAATTAAATCTATTTCCTTTAACCCAGCGCAGATTAAGAGGTGACTTAATTCAAGTGTTCAAAATCACCAAAGGCATCGACAATATGAACTGTAGTAAGTACTTCACTATCGACCAATCTAATTACACACGGGGAAATGGGTGCAATATTATTGGTAAATCTTTTAACTCACACGAAGCTAAAAATTTCTTCTTCAATCGAGTTGTCAACTTATGGAATGGGCTTCCCCGAGATGTTATAGACTGCAGCACCGTTGATTCATTTAAACTTCGCCTAGACAAATATCTCGCATCAAACCCGCGACTGACTGCTTGTAAATGAATAACTTTATTTTATCCTCCCCTCAGTTACTAACCCATCTGTCAAGCAGCCTAGAAGGGTCACTAGATCTGTTGTTGCTTGATTTCCTTTGTACTCCTTTGTACCCTGAACCCCCCTCCTTCCCTCACCCTGCCCTCCTTCCCTCACCCTGAACCCTCCCCCCTTCCTCCCTCACCCTGACCCCCATCCCCCTCCCTCACCCCCACAAACATTGGACTGACATATATGGGTATTTTGACGATTTGCGCCATGAAGCTATTCTACCTCCATGGTTTGCGCAAGCCTTTGAAACCTGCACAAACTGACACATCGCTCCCAAACACTCACACTGACATGTAGGGTGGTACCGAGACTTGGCAGGCTGAATCGAGCATGTCTCACAGGTTTCTTATGTATGTATTTGTTTGTGTTTAATAGCTTGGGAAGGACCTCTGGGAATCGAATAAGTAACAACTATCACAATTCACCATTTTCGAGTTTCAGGCTAAGCTTTTTTATTGATATTTAGCATAATTACGAGCTATAATATGGTTGTACTGCATAATTATATAAATACAGTACATTAAAGCAAATTATATAAATACAGTACATTAAAGCAAATTATATAAATACAGTACATTAAAGCAAATTATATAAATACAGTACATTACAGCAAATTTATCACACCGGTACTTTCTATCCATCAGTAACCTACATTTATATTGAATTTCTGTATATCAATGATAGCAACCCAATGTCCTTATAGTCTGAAACTAGCAAGTGGTCAGTTAATGCTTTCACTATCGCAGGTCCTTCCTAAACTGCATACTGATAGCCAATACGATATGTCAAAATAGCGTCCGTGTATTCAAAGGGTTGAATTAACACCAAACACATCAAACATAACCAAACGTGTAAGCAAACCATGGGAGCCTTTGAACCACGCTGCACCATTCTGCATCGGTTTTGGTTTCGATAGACTTTCAACCAAGGGTCCGGGGTATACTAAATGATATTATATACTGGATATACTTACAACTCATCTTAAGGGGGGTTGACCTGCTTTTTGTATCTCCTTTTCACTCTTTCTCTGGCTTGTATCCATTCGGCCCCATTCAGCCTACTGTTTTAAGACGTTTACCCCCATTCAGGTGTCAATATTTTCCTGACGAGCGGTAGCGATCCATCATATACTGTATATTCTTTGTTTTGACAGCAAGCTAAATTTGTACATTTTTCGATAGAAAAATTTCTCCGGCGAAGCCGGATTTCTCCATACAATGCTGGCTCGCTATCGCTCGCCAGGAAGAAATCGACACCTGGATGAGGATAAACGCCTTAAAACAGTTGGCTGAATGGGGCCGAATGGATACAAGCCAAATAAAGAGAGAACAGAAGAGAAAGATTAAAAAAGCCGGTGACTCCCCTTAAAATAAAATATATCTTACAACAAAATGGAAACCTATGTAAATGACATACCGGTACCGGTACTGTATTTTGAATCGGTTATTTTAGAAAATACAAAACAACATTCTGTTTTCACATACAGTATAATACTGTATTATGATGTTATACATTGCATTACGTAAACTTGTGTTAATAATAAAATAAATGCCAATAAACTTCCAAAAACAAGAACACAGCAAGACTGAAACTCGTATCTCTAATTGCTAATAAGAACTAATGGCTCATAGTATGGTCTCTACAGCCTATTCAAGCAACCATTTAAAGGAAGGACTTGCTTTTTCCGGACCCCTTTATCCTTTACGTTTAACCCAAATAGTTTTGAGGTTTCAAAACGTTCGCCCCATTAGTTTTGCAATTTTAAGACCTGTACGCCCCCTTTTTTTTCTTCAATATATAGACCTTCAATGCCAATTAGGTGTCATTCCTGGCGACCGATTGCGAGCATGTGATTTAGGAGGAAACTATACAAATATATCTCGAAGGGGATCTTGTGGGTGTGTTTATTTTTATTTTATTTTTTTTATTTTTTTTATTTTTTTTAAATAGAGGTCTAGGGAGCAAACTAAACCCTCCCTCCATCTACTCTTAACCTGTGCAACAAGTGAACTCGGCAACAATCATCAGTCTCCCCTCCTAAATAATGTCTCTATTATTCTAACTGTGGCGTGTCGGTATTCCACTGAGCAGAATGGCCTTTGATTACACCCTGGCTAAATATCTCTCAAGGGAAAAGACATTGTATTGCAGGCGGCTAGGGCCAGGGAGATTTTGTTTTTGTTTTTGTTTTTTTGTTTTTTGGGGGTTGCCTGAGGAGAAAATATGTGTTTGCTTTGGTTCGCCTTATTGAACCACACCCATTCGAAAAGCCCACCCACCCACACACATTCGCACGCATGCATAGTAGATATAGATATTACGATAGACAGATATGCAAATGCATACACATACACCTCATAAACAAAGATATATATGTCTACGCATACACACATACATTACACACACACAAACAACCTAGACGATACAGTTGTAGCACACACACACAAGCACACACACACACACACACAAGGTAGCAGATACAGTTGTAGTACACACACATACATACACATATACACAGACATACAGACATACACAGAAACACACACACATACACACTAACAAGGTAGCAGATACAGTTGTGGTGGTCAGAACAAGAATGTTGCTAGGGGGCTAAGACCAAGCAAAAACATAACACCACCGTTTTGACTGACAACCGACTTACTGACTCACTTATCAATAGCTTGACTGGCAATTGACTGACTGACGGAATGCCTAACCCTTTCAGTTCAGTATTAGGAAGCCTTAATTCCACTTTATATAGGCTATCTCAATTGACCACTTGCGAGGTTCGAGCTATAAGGAAGTTAGAGCCGTAGACATCAATAATTGACAGAATTACAAGCTCAAATACGGTTGTAGAACATTTATTAATACATAAAATCAAATTTAACATATTTTCTATCCATCAGGAACCTACATTAATATTGCATTTCTATTTAATACTGATGTTTAAGGCTCCAACTTCCCAATAGCTTGAAACTCGAAAGTGGTCAATTACCTCTCAGACTTCCAATATTCCTTCCTTAACTAAATATAATCGCCTGGATTGATAGCCAGAATGAAACTAATATATGGGTCCTCAAATACTGAAGGGGTTAACCGACTGACTGACTGACTGATTGATCGATGTTTTGACTAACTGAATTAATGCCTAACTGATTGAATGGCTAACTGATTGAATGGCTAACTGATTGAATGGCTAACTGATTGAATGGCTAACTGATTGAATGATTGATATACTGATTACCTGGCTGAATGTATTTTCAACTGAATTACTTAATGTTTTTTTCAGATTAACTAAATGATTCTGACTGATTGACTAATTGACTGAAGGGCTGATTGACTGCGTTACTGATAGACGATTTAATTAATGACGGAATAAATGACACAGACAGTTGACGAATAATACATAATTACCCTTCCCCATGTAGGCCCTCTATTTGGTGGGAGCTTGCACATTAAGTCTATGGCCATTCTTTTTGTCCCATCACTAAAAGGGGTTCATCCTTTGAATAATAATAATGAATCAATTCTTGACTGACCAACTAACTGCTTGAATGATTAATTGTTTTAGTATACATTGCTGTTTTTTTCTGCCTAATGCTAATAGATTATACTCAGTTTGGGAAGGCCTAGGAATCAAAGGTGTACAGTTTACCTCAGTTCCCTGACTTTAAAAATTCCTTCTTAACCGGAGTAATTTTTTTAACTGATATTCAATATACAAGGAAGAAAGGCGTCATCGGATACAATAAGGGTTAACAAATTATCATTACTGATTAACTGACTGAATAAATGACATAACATTGTGGATTGGCATAATTTAATTTTAAATTACTAACTTCTTGGTTGACATTTTCGCTGACTTATTGATGTAAGTCTGATTTATTGAGCTTCTCTCCCCCTCTCTCTCTTATACACACATAACTACCAACACACACACACACACACACCTCCCCCTCCCACCTTAACCTCGGGCCACCTTACTTTGTACCCACCTCTCCCTCCGTCCAACCCCTTCCAAACCCGGCCTCTTAATCAAAGAACAGAAGGCCCACGACACGCTAAATTGAACACACACTCTCTTCACAGAAACGCGATTTTTTGTGCTACTGTACTGCAAGAGGTCGTTGGGTTGAGTTGAGTTGAGTTGAGTTGAGTTGAGATGACTTGAGTTGCATTTTGTTATTACGTAGCCAATTGTGTTTTGAGTTGAGATGAGTTGAGTTGCATTTTGTTGTTAAGTATTGTGTTTTGAGTTGTTTTGTTTTGATATAGTGTGTGTTTTGATGTTGTGTGGTAATTAATTGGGTTTGTCAATTTTAGGTTTTCATGCATTCTTTAAAAATATTGTTTGATTTCATTATACAGTATTTTGATACATTACGTTTTCAGTCATTCCTATTTTTGTTTGTGTTTTGATGTATTATTTTTTTATTTGTTGTGACGGACTGTGTTAAGTTGTGTGTGTGTGTGTGTGTGTGTGTGTGTGTGTGTGTGTGTGTGTGTGTGTGTGTGTGTGTGTGTGTAAAAAAAAAATATATATATATATTTATTGTTCATTGCAGCCCTGAGGCTGAAAAACTAGTGTTTCTTAAACCTAGGTACCTTAACTATACAAAGGAGTACAAAGGAAATCAAGCAACAACAAGTCTAGTGACCCTTCTAGGCTGCTTGTCCTCCAAAACACTGAGGGTCAAGGGTCCAAACAGTGGTTTAGAGTGGGTAAGGGAACATTGGAAAGGGAACTACTGCCCTGGAACTAATGTCCGTGGCAGGATTAGGAAGTTAGTAGGGGACAGATGGGTTAGTAACTGAGGGGGGGATAAAATAAAGTTATTCATTTACAAACACAGTCAGTCGCGGGTTTGATGCGAGATATTTGTCTAAGCGGAGTTTAAATGAATCAACGGTGCTGCAGTCTATACCGTCTCGGGGAAGCCCATTCCACAAGTTGACAACTCGATTGAAGAAGAAATTCTTAGATTCGTGTGAGTTAAAAGATTTACCAATAATTTTGTAACCGTTTCCCCGCGTGTAATTAGATTGGTCGATAGTGAAGTACTTACTACAGTTCATATTGTCGATGCCTTTGATGATTTTGAACACTTGAATTAAGTCACCTCTTAATCTGCGCTGGGTTAAAGGAAATAGATTTAATTCTCTAAGACGCTCTTCGTATGGTTTGTTCTTTAGGCTAGGTAATTTTGGTAACTCTACGTTGAACTCGTTCTAGCTTGTTTATATCTTTTTGGTAATAAGGGCACCAGGATTGAACGCAGTATTCCAGAAGAGGGCGGACTAAGGAATTGTAAAGGGTAGGATAACTTCTTTGGATTTATGCTCAAATGACCTGCCTATAAAGCCAATTATTTTGTTTGCCTTCTTAACAACTTCTGAACATTGTTGACTCGGTTTTAGGTTACTCGATATTGTTACTCCCAGATCGGTTTCTCTGTTTACATTCTTAAGCTGAGTGCCATTCATCGAATAGTTTGCTTTCTCATTTAGGTATCCGATATGTAGTACTTTACATTTATCCGCATTGAAACTCATTTGCCAAATTTGGGCCCAACATGACAATTTATCTAGATTGTGTTGCATATCGTCAACTTGTTCTTTTGAGAGTACGCTATTTGCAATTTTTGTATCGTCAGCAAATTTTGTGTGTGTGTGTGTGTGTGTGTGTGTGTGTGTGTGTGTGTGCGCGTGTGCGTGTGTGTGTGTGTGTGTGTGTGTAAAGAAGAGAACGAACCGTAACATACACATTAATCAACGAAAATGCAACCATTCCATCAAAGGGTTCGTTTACTTATAATTATACTCCATCTATTAAAAATCTGGAAGTTTTTTTTCATGCCCTCCCACAGTTCTTGACAATTATTGTATAATGATAATGTTTTACCTAATTAATGTGGCTTGCCATTGTTTACAGTTGTATTTTTCATATTTAGATACTGATAATGGGACTAAATTAATTAACCACGTCGAAAATAAACATTAAAGAGATAGAAAGTTTTATTAACGTTATTGTAGTTATTATTAAGTAATTTGATACAGCTTATCTTTTTTATATATTTGTATATATAAATATGTTTTACAAGCACAAACAACACACAAATACTCACATAACACATACACTATACAAACACACCGAGAGGATCTAGGAAACACTACTAGAAATTCCACCACACACACAAACAACACACACACACACACACAGAAAATATCTAGCCAACACTACTAGGAATCCCACCCGCTTCACTAAACACATACACAACATACACAACGATATATACAACAAACAACACACAAACACACATAAAGGATCTAGCCAACACTACTAGGAATCCAACCCGCTTCACTAAACACACATACACAACATACACAACAATATATACAACAA
>CM064483.1:4824062-4832630 GCA_032716605.1 Paralithodes platypus
AACAACATTGACTATAGAAGCAGTTTATATTTTAGCACCCTAATAATACAAATATGCCAAAACGTCTTATGCACAATACAAGGGCAAGTGCTCGACTACATTATTGCATTTATCATAAGCATAATATTATTATTATTAATAATAATAATAATAATAATAATAATAATAATAGGCTAATAATTATACTTATTATTATTAGTAGTAGTATTATTATTATATTAATTAAGTGTACAAACGTATTATCACAATCATCAACATCATCATCATTATATTTGTCTATGTTAAATAATTAGACAAAATGGCAAGACTGACCGTAGCTAGTGTCCCTTCAGACTCCAAAAGTGATATAGAATGTCAAAATCAAAAGGTTTAAAAATTTCAACTAATTGTAATGTATACGATTAACTTTTTGTATTATATTCTGGGTAACAATAAACGATTAAGAGGAAGGACCTCTCGTAGTATACGGGTTTTTAACAGGCTAAAGGGTTAAAAGGCCTATTAAAGCAATGCGCTCTCACCGAATGTAAATATATATATATACCAAACATAAATACAAATGAACACATAGAGAAGTACATATTATATAATCAAACCCAGGTCACAAGAAGACATAATAATAATAATAAAAATATCGTAATCTTTACTAACTTTAAAAAAAATCGATATGCACGAAACAACAAATCTGATAAAGGTTAGTTAATCAAAGATGTTAAAAATTCATACAGGTTTTAGAATCATAGACTAACTACTAACTAATAATGAACACTTGGACTATTTCCAGTACTGGCCATACCGAGGTATTAGCCCATTTAGAATCATAGACTAACTACTAACTAATAATGAACACTTGGACTATTTCCAGTACTGGCCATACCGAGGTATTAGCCCAGTTAGAATCATAGACTAACTACTAATAAAACACTTGGACTATTTCCAGTACTGGCCATACCGAGGTATTAGCCCATTTAGAATCATAGACTAACTACTAACTAATAATGAACACTTGGACTATTTCCAGTACTGGCCATACCGAGGTATTAGCCCATTTCACAAACACGGATATTGTGTTCCAGTCATGTGATGTATGGTTTGACATGAGGCACAAACTCATTCAAAGGCTTACATTTGCTCAACGAGATCATCCATAATCAAGAAGTAGAGACAGAAAGGATTTATAATGGCACTGATGCGTCCTTAATATTGTGGATTTTCACTATGACTATCAGTCAAACAAATCGGACAACATAATAACGAGTGTGTGGTTTCCGTGAACGCGCCTATCAGTCCAGAAATGCAAAAAACATCAGGAATTTGTGACTTTCCCAAATTAGTCTTCAAACGAAATGTGCCTTTTCTTGACTGAATACAGTTGTATGTGTTTGTGAACCAGCTGGAACTACATGTAGCCTACCATACTAATTATATAACATTAATCAGCAAATAATCAAATTACCATGAATTTGATTATATGACGTACGAAAATATACACAAAATTAAAATAATGTAGGGAACCTCACTTTCGATTGGCAATATATTTCAATAATAATATAAATTAACATACACAGCAAATTGGTTTTCTGAACAGCAAAACAAATGTATAATTCCACAGCGTTGAGAGCCGAAACGTCCTTCATAAAATGTGGAATGCATGGTTTGACAGTCATAATATAGCCTATGGTATACGCCAGAACAAAACCTTCCCGGAATTCATCTTACAATACGTCGCTTCTGGTGATGGCTCAATGCACACTCGAACTGAAACGAATTACTTTATTTTGTAGATATTGGTAATCTTTATGTGTGGTAGTGACACACTCTCTCTCTCTCTCTCTCTCTCTCTCTCTCTCTCTCTCTCTCTCTCTCTCTCTCTCTCTCTCTCACTCACTCACTCACTCTCTCTCTCTCTCACACACACTTGTAGTAAGTACTTCACTATCGACCAATCTAATTACACGCGGGGAAACGGTTGCAAAATTATTGGTAAATCTTTTAACTCACACGAATCTAAGAATTTCTTCTTCAATCGAGTTGTCAACTTGTGGAATGGGCTTCCCCGAGACGTTATAGACTGCAGCACCGTTGATTCATTTAAACTCCGCCTAGACAAATATCTCGCATCAAACCCGCGACTGACTGCGTTTGTAAATGAATAACTTTATTTTTTCCTCCCCTCAGTTACTAACCCATATGTTCCCTACTAACTTCCTAGTCCGGCCACGGACATTAGTTCCAGGGCAGTAGTGCCCTTTCCAATGTTCCCTTACCCACTCTAAACCACTGTTTGGACACTTGATCCTCAGTGTTTTGGAGGACAAGCAGCCTAGAAGGGTTACTATACCTGTTGTTGCTTGATTTCCTTTGTACTCCTTTATACTTTGTACACCCACCGACCCACACACACACCACAATAAACCGAAAATTATATATTATTATTTACACAGACACTAATGCAGTGGTAAAGTTGTTAACATTAATAGTGACACCTTCCTTTCAATTTATATCGAATATATCCCAGATCCTTGGCTTCAAAAGTGTAGGTATTGAAATGTATGTAACCTTATTATAGTTCCAGACTGTACATTAGTCTAAGGAGAGAGAGAGAGAGAGAGAGAGAGAGAGAGAGAGAGAGAGAGAGAGAGAGAGAGAGAGAGAGAGAGAGAGAGAGAGAGAGCGCGCAGTAACTTAACCCTTTTAGTATTTGAGGACTCAGTGCTATTAACCCTTAGAAGATGACGACGCATTTTGACAGTAAATGTTGGCTATTATTAGACGATTGTATAAAGTTTAGGAAGGATCTGTTGGAATTATATGGGTAAATACTATCTCATTTACTTCTCTGACTTCCATATACCCTTCCTAATCTGAATTTATCCGTCTAATAATACAATAACAAAACATAAAAAACATGTGTAATCGGATCTTGAAATGGTTAACCTTAATTATCATTAAACGACGATGATTGTATCCCCACAGACAACCATTAATAATATCATACTAAGTGAAACGGGCTTAAGTGAAACACATATGGTGTAAATAGGTACGATAATTACAACCCACGGGGATTTAAACACATTCACACCTACATAAGTAATAATTTAAACACATTCACACCTACATAAGTAATAATTTAAACACATTCACACCTACATAAGTAATAATTTAAACACATTTACACCTACATAAGTAATAATTTAAACACATTTACACCTACATAAGTAATAATTTAAACACATTTACACCTACATAAGTAATAATTTAAAGACATTTACACCTACATAAGTAATAATTTAAACACATTTACACCTACATAAGTAATAATTTAAACACATTTACACCTACATAAGTAATAATTTAAACACATTTACACCTACATAAGTAATCATTTAAACACATTTACACCTACGTAAGTAATAATTAAACACATTTACACCTACATAAGTAATAATTTGACTTAAGACTTACATCCCCAGTGTAAATACATAGACCTACAATAAATATAAAATTACACATACACAGGTAATCATTGTTCAGAGGCGTATATATACTGTATATATATTTTGTTTTTCAATGTGAATGAGGGAGACAAAAGGCAGAACTGCCTGTCACGAGTGCCTCTCCCAGAGTTGAATGAGTGGCAGGGCCAAAATCAAGGAATGGTCGAGCCAAAATGCCTGGACACACGGAGTTTGAAGCAATTTATGCCATAGGATGAGGGGGAAATTGATTCAAAGAGAGAGTTACAGAGATCAGCTGTTGAATAGAAGAAACATTGGGGATATTGTTTCACTCTTGGGTTGGAGAGTTGCACAGAGTAGGGGTGGGATTGTGTTGCAAGACGGGTGCTACGTACGTAGAGGAGGTGGTATACATTGATCGGGAGAGCTCTGAGGAACACTGATTATTGTAATAGCGTTAGAATAGCCAGAGAGATGCAAAATTGCGGCGAAGAGAGAGAGATTGCAGAGAATCCGTGAGTGGACGGGAGTTAATGAGACGAAAAGGCACACACACAAGCCTACATACACAATTACACATAAGCATATAATCATACTAATTATACATACTTATAATCCTACGCTCAACATTTGAGACACACCAACATTTATAAACAAATTTCACACCCACCCACACGCCCGCACCCACACCCACCCACACTCACACGCCCGCACCCACACACCCACACGCCCGCACCCACACAACCACACGCCCGCACCCACACACGCCCACACTCGCTACACGCAGTTTTGCCTTTTGTCTCCCTCACTCACAAAAAAAAAAAAAAAAAAAAAAACACACACACGCCCGCACCTGGCCGTGGTATGAGGTGGGCGTATCATCATCAACAGTGAAATTAGAAAGTTGTTGTCAGACGTTAGGCCGTTAAGTGGTTAAGTCGTTTTCTCATTAGCCTCTCTGTGGGGGCAAGGGGGGGGGGGGGATCTTCTCTCATCTTATAAGAACCTCGGGTGCGGCATATTTCATTTTGTATTTGGATTTAGTTAGGAAATTTAATTAACGTTAGTTTTTCGATATGCCTTTCATCTTATATTTGTACTTACTGTATGAGTGATTAACTCTTTGAAGATACGATGACGCCTTTTCTGTTTGTTTTGTGGCTGTAATTAGACGATTTTATTCAGATTAGGAAGGGTATAATAGAGTCAGAGGGTTGATTGAGATAATCTTTACCCTTATAATCCCCGTAGATACTTCTTAAATTGTATAAAATGATCTAATGGTAGCCAGAATAAACTGCCAAAATGCGTTATAATCTTCAGACGGTTAATGGCTCTCAGATAGAAAGCAACGAGTTGTGCTAAATGATAGAGAATCTGACCAGCAGGATGTACTTAATTGCGAGCCACAGGGCACAATGCTGGGTCCAACTCTGTTTTTAATATATATTAACTATATTAATGAAGACCTAAATTAAAAAATAATCTAAATTTGCTGACAATATGAAAATAGAAGTAAAATTAAACACAATCTTTGAAATACAAGAACAAGTAAAATTAAACACAATCTTTGAAATACAAGAACAAGTAAAATTAAACACAATCTTTGAAATACAAGAACTCCAGCAACAACAGACAATAGGTAGCGCCAACGAGCTTGACAATAATCTGTACCCCTATACTTCTTATAACTCAACATTAATGAAAGCAATCGGACTGACATTTCTATCATTTGAGAAGAGTCCACCAGGAACTAGATTTGGACATTTACAGCCAGTTTGCTCAAGGTTCTTTTGAGTTACGAAGAGGTCAGGGATCGAGATAATTGTCAAGTTCGTTGGCGCTACCTATACTAAACCGATCTTAAAAACAATGAAGAACGGACTTCAACATACACAAATGGCAAGCATTACATATTAGAAGTGAACATTGACATAAGGAGTACACCAAAAATGGATCACAACTTGGCTGTGCGTCAAACTTAAAGGATCTGAGGGTTACAGTATCCAGTGACTTAAGGGGAGATTTCCACCTGGAGGATTTTTTTCTGAACCTCTTTCTCCCTCATGTTTAGCCCCATTGCTTGTGAGATTTAAAGACGCTTGCCCCATTAGTTTGGCGATTTTAAGAACCCTCACCCCATTTCTGTCAATTCTAAGACCATTCGTGCCATTTAGGTGTCGATTTTTTCCTGGCGAGCGATAGCGAACCTGTAATTTAAGGGGAACCGGCCCTCCTTAAGGGGAACCTCCCCTTAAGGAGATGTCACACGAACGTTTTTTCCGTCAATTTGTACGAGCAGTTGTAGGCTGGCAGCTTTAAAATTATTATATTTTTTCCACCAACCAACTTCACTTCTAAACTCAACTAATGAAATTAACAAATACATGTGGCACTACAAGGACTCGAACCTAGGATACTCACACCGAAATTCCGTGTATTCATGCATTACGCTATCAAGAGAGTTAAGAAATCTCAGAAATATCAGAAGTCCGCCACCTAACACAACATACCTTCAGTCTAATGTCCGATGCCAATGTGAAAAATCCTCGAAATATCACGAGAAAAACATGCTCATAGAAAATTGTCAGAAAAAGCGCTCGTGTGACACTGGCTTTATATTAGAGGAGGAAAGCCTGGAGCCATTGGATAGTCACCTGAATCCAAATCCGAAAAAATATATATTACGCTATATAATCAGGCACCTTTTGTGGAGTATTGTGTGCAGTTTTAGTGCACACATTTTATTTTTATATTTTTTTGCTTTACGTTTATTATATTCTCGCAATTTATAAGAACCTTGGAGCGGCTTCTTTCAAATTGTTATATATTTGGGAATGTCATTAGGGATTTTCTTTTATTTGTGCTTTCTATTTGTTTGTTTATTTAACTAATATTTGTTACTGAGCTGTAAATAGATGGTTCTGATTTTCTACCATTATATTTATTTATTTATTATTTATATAATTATTATATTATATTATATTTGTTATTTAGAGTGTCAGCGTATATTTCATTAGCCCCTTGAGGAATATACCACGTTCTGACAGTTTATTCTGGCTATTATTCAACAATTTTATGCAGTTTAGGAAGGATCTGTGGGAATCAAAAGGGTGAAGACTATCTCAATTAACCCCTGTGACGTTCATATACCCTTCCTAATCTGAATAATATCGCCTAATAATAGTCAGAAAACAAAACAATATATGGGTCATCGTATCTTGAAAAGGTTAATGGTATTCCTGCTTCTTGAATGTTATGTTTAGTCTTTCCTAATGCTTAGCCCCCATTGCTTATCAAATTTTAAAAGTTTCGCCCCATTAGTTTCGCGGTTCTAAGACCTTTCGTGTCATTTAGGAGTAATTATTTTTTCCTGGCGAACGATAGCGAGCCTACAATTTAGGAGGAATTGGTCTTTGCCCGATGCATTTTTCTACTGGAAAATGCCCAAACTTATCTTGATGGGATGGGGTGGGGTGGGGGGGGGGGGGGGGGAGAGAGAGAGGGGGTCTTGGGGGTATTTTTTTGTTTTAAACTAATGGGCGTTTTAAGGTGGTGTATAAATAGAGAAGTAAATAAATGTATAAATACAAATCTCCCTGTATCATTATATTTATCACGAGTTTAAACAACATTATCACCTTTCCATTGTTTTTAAGATACATTCAGTGTAACTTCAATATTTTTTTCTATATAGGCCAATTCACATTTCATTATGTATTTAGACATTTTGTATTCGTGTATTAAATATACTCCCTTTTCTGCTACTTTACTTCTATATCTACCTTTATTACGCTCATATAATATAGACCATAACATATATATTTAATCATAGAGTGATATACATTCAATTGTTTGTTTTATTTGAATATACTGTATAGGTCAAATCATTTTCATATTGCGTATTTAATATATATCATATAGCTATCTGCCTATCTGTCTATTCATCCATACATCCATCCATCCCTTTATATATCTATCTATCTATCTATCTCTGTCTGTCTGTCTGTCTGTCTGTCTATCTATATTGGTTTAAATTAGCATACCATTGTCACTGCTAATTTTAGTTTACACTCTGTCCTCATATTTCTCAATTGTTGCCATATGCCGATTTTATGTATTCACTTTCAATAATATATGTTTTTTTCTCTGCCTTTTATAAACCGTCTCTCTATATTTAAATAACCTTTCCATTACTGCACGTTGAACTTTTCGGGGCTTTAATTTTATATTAGTCTTTCCCTGAATTCCATGCATTTTACATTCGCATACATATATCTTTTAATTTGTTTAAATGTTTCTTTCGTGGTTTTCTAATTATAAGAGATTATCTCATTTTATTATAAGAGATAATCTAATTTTATCATTTTTTTTTTCATAATACATTTTCGCTGTTTTTCTTTTAATGTATTTAATTTTTACATTACATTCCATAATTACTGTATAATTTATTCACGTTCCACATCTACTTCAACTTCACTAACACAATCATCTCCCCTAACACAATCATCTCCCCTAACACAATCATCTCCCCTAACACAATCATCTCCACCAACACAATCAACTCCAACCTTCTCCCTCATGTTAAGCCCCATTATTTTAAAGATGTTAAGGCATTCGCCTCAGTAGTTTGGCGAATTTAAGACCTTTCACCCCATTGCATTGTCAATATTATGACCTTTCGTGCTATTTACAGTAGGTGTTGATTTTTTCCAGGCGAGGGATAGCGAGCCTGTAATGTAGGAGAAACCGAAAAACGTGCAAATATATCTAGAAGGGAGGTCTTGAGGGTGATTTTAATAACACCCTAATAAAAAGACACACCCACACATAGTCAACTTTTTAAACTTGATCAACATCCCATTAATCTCATGACATCTTTGTTTTGATTAGTTCCAAAATAGTCATCATAATCCTAACTTGTAAACATGGAATATTAACAGCTTTATAATGTTGGTATATATGTATGCACAGTATGTATGTATGTCTTTTAAACAAATGTATGTATAAACAAACTGTATGTATCATTAGTTTTATTATCGTATGTATTTTATGTCATGCGTAATGTGTGTGTGTGTGGTGTGGTGTGTGTGTGTGAAATACATAGAAA